>JAPMUY010003610.1:0-277303 GCA_026901105.3 Galaxias olidus
TGAAGAATAAATTAAGGCCAAAGACCAAAATAAATTAATTACATAAAAAACACAGAACAATTCATACTAACATGCACGTTCATTTTAGTTTGAATAAACCCGTTCATTTCCTTTATGTGCTGTGGTGCTGGAGCCTGCACAGCGGCCCTCCTACACAGTATTAATCATCTTACCCTTGCCAAAGGCTTCAGGACCATGGACAGCTCCGGCTGTGTGGACCCAGGTCACCAGGGCCATGGTGCAACCAGGGAAGGGTTGGGCTCCACGGACAACGACTCAGCCACCACATGGCCATGAGCCTGATTGTCCTCTCAACCAAACCCCCCCAGCTGGGGCTCGTTGGGGGAACGAGCTGAAGGGAGTATAAGAGGGCTGAGGCCACAGTGGAAGAGGCTCAGGACCAACCATGTCTTTTTGTGGGGTGCACAGAGAGCAATAGAGAGTGCCTTATGTTGCGACACATCCGCTCTTGGAAACCTGCCTGTTTGAACTGGGTAGTTTTGTGTTTGTTTTGTCACTTTACCAAGACCTTATTTAATCCTGCGCCTGAAATTGTGCCACTTTGTTTTCTGCAGTAAAGTTTGACCTCTTTTTGCTGCAATCGGTCCTCCCGCCGCCTCTGTGTCAACCCTGCCAGGCGAGCTACCCAGCAGTACATAGTATAAACATATGCATACTTGCACCGTAAAGAGGATCTCTACCATAATGAAACACCTAGCCTTCTTTTAGTCTTCATGAAGCTCTACGTAGACTGAGTAATGAGATTCCTAGCTATAATTTTCAATATGTCCTGCTAGTCAAACAATAAACAGGAACACTTGGTTCACAAAGGGATGTTGCTGCATTTTGCCATCAAGTGCCTCTTTCTTAGGATGGGTTGACATTAGTTAGCCCCCAGCATTCCAAACTCTTCTACAATAAATGTTGCATTACTCTCCGCTTATGTTTAGAGGTTTAAAACAGCATTTAAGCAGCGCTTTCAAGGCTATTGGCTTTTCAATAGGTCTATTACATTTAAAGAGAGCATGGCCAGGGTCACTGTGTGGGAGTCCCCTTTTCAATTAGAATACCTTTTTTGTTCATGTTTTATATGTCATTCCGATTTCAACCGCCTTGTGGGATGTGAACGGCCGTGAATTCGTGGTTAACACTACACACAAACAAATATATTAGTGTGAGCAATTGAGAGTAGAAGGAATGGCGTTGGCCATGGTCCCCCTTATCCAACTCACTAATATGCCAGAATGCCTAAATCTCTTTGCCTATCAACTGCTTAGCATTGATTTCAAGCTGTTTGGCTCAGAATTGCCTGAGAGAGATGCCCACGCTCCCTCATTCTGCCTCATCACTGTTACCTCATGTATCGCCGCTGAGGGGAAAATTTTGCCCAAATGAATGCGCTCAGGACTCACTAAGAGCCTAGACAATCTCCAACTTTGACGTTGATTGAGGGACATCCCTCTGAATTTGTAAATACGGGTTGTTTGTTTGGGGTTTTTGATTGAATTTTAAAAGCATTGATTTCTTTCCTCTCTCCTTCTTTTTCCCCGTCTTACCGTATCGGATCAACTAGACTGTTTGTCCCGTGAGGGTCAGGGGAGCATACTTATGCGTTAACATATTCAGGATACCTGGACATGATTGTGTTAAATGTTACTTTTCATTTGGCCATCAGCACCACGTGTCAAATAAGTGCCAGATGCCCTTTCCTGTTCGTACTCTTTTGGCGGGAGATGCTTCAGAAAAGAAGTTCGACACAATGTTGACAATATACACTTTCCTTTTGTTTAGTTTCTTGTGAAGGGGTTTTGCTGTAAATAAAAACAGAATGTCTTGGTTTTGCTAGAAGAAGTTGATTAATGTCTATGTTTTTTTTGCTAATCACCTCATTGTACTTTGATCTAGCTGCCTTTGGCGTTGGCTCTTAATCCAGCCGACACAGCTGGATTAGTGGGAAGTACCACGGCAAATGCAATACCAGTGATCCAGGAGGTTAGTCTGTTTATTATTTGGCATTCTAATTAAAACTAATACCTCTTAAAATAAGCATATTATTGTAAAACTAGGCAACACAGCCAATAGTTACTGATATGTGAACTCAGAAACGTACACATGATAACCCATTATTCAGCTGCATTTTGTTGCCAGGGAAAGCTTTTTCTTCCCTGCATTTGCATCATTGACAGAGTGTCATTGTATTTTGTTGTTTTTTCGTTCATACGTACAGCTGGTCAAGTTGCAGGACTCAATGCTTTTCAAAGCCGCTGACACCTTGGACTTCCGACAAGACATGATTGGCAGCATTAATATGCTGCTCTGTGGGAAAGAGTCTGACTTCAACTCCACTAACACCACTCTCAAATTTCCTACCACTGGAGCATTGAAGAACCAATCTGGGAGCAACATGCCAAGTGCCGTGAATAGCAATTCCAGTGAGTTTTCACATCTTTTTGCTTAAATAATCAAAAGCTCCGATACAAAGATCATTAATTGCATGAGTCATGAGCATATTCTAATGGTAACATTTTGAATACCACGGTGCAGTAACAATGGGACAATAGATGAGATTTCAAATGCACCCTTTTTAAAATATAAATTGCTGCCAACCTACCTCAAGCACATAAACTGTCATCAAAGGCTACAGCAGAGTTTCATTACTAGATGCAACAGAGTTCTTTTATAACCAATGACTGACGCCAAGAGCCCTCTGGATCCTGCCTATCAATGTTGCGGCTATTGAAATAATTAGCTTCACCGTGTTTCCTTGTTTGTCACATAGTTTTCTGGGCTTAGTTTATCTAACTTGTATGTGTTTGCAATTTTAATGTAGGTGAAACCATGAGTCTTTATCCAATTAAGCTACGCTCAGTTGAGTTCTTTTTATATTTTGCCACTCAAATTATTTGGAAGGACTATAATAGTACATCGCTGAAAATAAAATAAAATCATGTACTCTTTAAACAAGCTTTAAGAGTTAGCTTGTGATGTACAACAGAGAAAATCAGATTTTTCAGATGAAAGTCTGTAGTTGTTCATAGCAACTGAATGTATGAAAAGCCACATCCACGCACAATAGCTTTGGTTTCAGTTCAACGTCATTCAACCTGATGAGAAACCAAATGCCTGGCTTTTTAATACCTAGGACATAGTGCAAAACACATTACGAAACGGGAAAGTGCAGAAACTAAAATCAATTGTTTCATCTTTTCTACCACCTTTCAACTCCAAACAGTGTATTATTATGGTTGGTCCTTTTTCCTCTTTTATTACTCATTGTGCATTGCCAGGTCTTCTTCCTGAGTTCTATGGTTCTCTATGCTTCTCTACGTCTCTGGGACTTTTTTGATAATGAGAGGCCGTACAATCCTGTTTCATTAATTGCCTGTTCGTTTGAGAAATCCCTGCAAAATGGATTTTAATAAGAAGCCTCTTTTTAAGGGAAATACAGATGCACCCTAATGAGGATTTGAATGTGACTTATATTTAGTTAAACAATGTGTTGTCCTATTGAAACAAGCGCTAACACCTCTGCCAGCATACTAATATGTTTGGGGCTTTGCTGGCGCTTTTTATTGCTCATGTACTGAAAATGAATGCCGTATACATTATGTCTGTATCATCGCCAATACGAGTCTCATTTGTGATGCTTTAAGTGTGCTCAATGGAATAGAGAAATAGCAACATTAAAAGGCAAAACCATAACTGAGTAAATGCACCCCCCGTAGTTAATTTGTAATGGCATTATTATCTAATAGGATTTAAATGAAAAACAGATAATTAAGCCGCTGTTCACTAACACCATCTCTCGTTTTGTCCTCTCCTAATGTTGCCTGTACATGAGCATTAACAGGGATGGCTTCCTGTTCATTATTGATAGGCTATGGTCAATTTGTGATTCAGACAGGATGTAGCCTAGCTGTTTCTTAAGCTTGCAAGTGCTGTTGTGAGTGCTTTTTTGTTGTATCGCTAACCCACTGTTATGTCTGCAGGATGTCTTTCAATGTATATCTCTAACCAATTACACGACCCTCCTGTAGATTGGCTACTTAAGTATACACCTGTGGCCTGCAATACAACAGCACCCAAGACGTAGTTCTTTTTTTTTTACTCTTTGAAACGGTCCTCTATACAAAAGAGGCCACCACAAAGCTGGCCAATTTCCTGTAATTTGACGTCTCAGACCCTCTTTGTACCAATCATCAACCTGTAGAGTAGTAAGCATAGTATGTAGTGTTTTTTCTTTTTCTTCTTCTTCTACTGCTGGTATCAAAGTGACCTGCTAGGTAGATACACTTCCTGCCACAGTAGGTGCTTAGAATCTATTTACATCTCTACATTTACCAATCCGTATCTTTACTACATCCAGATGTCTTTTTAAATGTTTTATTAAACTATAAAATTGGAAGAATGTAGTGGACAATTTTAGTTTTTATGCGATTACTATTCTTAATCTTCTTGCAAACCACAAATACTTCTGACAATAGTAATCACAAAGTGGCCTTCTTGGAGCAAGTTAAATGTAAAAAAAAAAAAAAGAGTAGCAAATCTGCTATTCAACCCAAGGTCAAGCTTGCTATACAGACCCTTAGCCTGAAAGACGGCCAACGGAATGAGTCCATGGATATGTGTAGGCGTGTGTTTAGTATGCACTTGCGTGTGTGTGCATGTGCGTGTGTGTTTGTGTGTCTAGTGCCCTGTGTTGGCTGCTGTGCTGAGTTGATCCTCTCTCCAGGGTACAACTCAAATTGATTAAATTTGCCAGGTAAGACTAGGGTCTGACTTGAGGCTCTGGGCAATTACTCAGCTGCAGCAGCGCCCTGCGTGAAATATGGTTTTACAGCCCCTCTGACGCCATAGTGGGATAAAACACACACCTTTAGTCAAATAATATGTCAAAGATCACGGTCTCCCAGGTAGACTTAATATTGAAATTATGATTTGAGACGGGATAACAAATATACACTTTGTCCACTATCACAGGGATACACCACAGCAGATTACTAAGCATGTGAAAGAATCACCCTCCTATACAGTACATGATCAACTTTTAGCTTCTGCGGGTGTGGGTGTACAGTACATTATCAACCGTTAGCTTCTCCGGGTGTACAGTACATAATCAACCTTTAGCTTATCCGGGTGTGGGTGTGGGTGTACAGTACATGATCAACCTTTTGCTTCTCCGGGTGTACAGTACATGATCAACCTTTAGCTTCTCCGGGTGTACAGAACATAATCAACCTTTCGCTTCTCCGGGTGTGGGTGTACAGTACATAATCAACCTTTAGCTTATCTGGGTGTGGCTGTGGGTGTGGGTGTACAGTATGTGAGCAACCTTTAGCTTCTCCGGGTGTACAGTACATAATCAACCTTTAGCTTCTCCGGGTGTTCATTACATAATCAACCTTTAGCTTCTCCGGGTGTGGGTGTGGGTGTACAGTACATGATCAACCTTTTGCTTCTCCGGGTGTACAGTATATAATCAACCTTTAGCTTATACAGGTGTGGGTGTACAGTACATAACCAACCTTTAGCTTATACGGGTGTAGAGTACATAACCAACCTTTAGCTTATACGGGTGTACAGTACATAACCAACCTTTAGCTTATACGGGAGCACAGTACATAATCAACCTTTATCTTATACGGGTGCACATTACATAATCAACCTTTAGCTTATACAGTTGTGGGAGTGTTCTGTGAAGCTGACTGATCTGATAATGAGTGACATCTGGTTGGTCCAATGGGAGAACAGCTGGTCAGACTGAAGGCCTGGCTATTATTATGATGTCTGAATATAGACTCCAAAGGTTCCTCATTGTTAGCTGGTCTAGCGTTAATTGAAAAAAAAAATCTAAATCCTTATAGCATTTTTGATTTGTAGGTTAAGTTTGACTAGTGTTTATCGTTCTCTGGTTTTGTTTCTAAAATGTTCCTCCTGCCTGGCAATGTTCAAGTTGGCAGATTGGCTAAATTCATAATGATCCCGCTGCAGCTGAGGATATCGACTTTGCTTTGTTTTTTTTTTAACCTGCGTCAAGCAAATCTGACTTCTGGCTCCCCTGTTTGTTCAGCTGGCTTGATGCGCTCGTCCTGCTGTTGCCTTTAGGAGCGCCGTGCTTAGGCACTGTTGTATTAGCCACACATCTAATTAGCATCATTCTCGGGAAAGTGAGTGTGGCTTTGATGTGTGGTATTACGTCCTCCCCGCAGTGCAAAGAGTAACACAGAGTGCCGTTTCGAGGCACCCACTACTTTCATCACAGACGCGTCGCTCGTTTATCCTTATCTGGCGCTGTTTTGTTGAGATAGCGGGCTAAGTTGTGCTAATGTGTGTGTAATGCTTCAGGCCTTTGGCACGTCCTCAATTATCTTGTTTAAATATCTTACTGTAAACATGCAAACACCAATTAAATACATTTCGTTCATATTATGTACTCCACATGTTATGAATAAATAGTATATTTGTGTGTGAAATTATTGCTTCATGGTCAGGACCAGGCTCACTAGTACGTTTAGAACCTGAAAAATGCTTTGAGGAGGAGCACATTTCACTAGTGACTAATTTTCGTCTTTCTTGTCCAAAGGTGCCTTCTGCCAGAACCTCATTGGCACTCTGCAAGGGACACCTGGTCTCCGATATATTTGGAGCACATTCCGACCCCTTGTTCAAGGGAAGCTTCTCTACACTCCCGACACACCTGCTGCTCGAATGATTGTCAAAGAGGTAATGTGCATGCCCATGTGCTTACACACTCGACTTATGTTCACAATCATTTGGACATACAATAGGACAGATAAACACACATACACACACACACACACACACACACACACACACACACACACACACACACTTACTAGCTGCTAATTGGCTTTTGGAAGCCAGTAGGAAGAGTGTAGGGAAAGATAATGGAATTAAACACAGATATCTGACTGTGCCATGAGGGGGATATAGTCGGTTCTGAAGGATAGAGCTTACTGTTAAGAGATCGTTTTTAGAAGTTGTGGGTTCAATTCAGTATACAGCAGCGAAGGTGCTCACTCGAAACCACAGACTTGTATGTTCTCAACCCAAGTTTCTTTTAAAAACCCAGTCTTGACATACACCTGTCTCCGCTGAACACTTGAAGGCAGGTGTTTTAGACTGTTTGCTTAACCTCACAGACCTGTGTTAGGACCCTATATGGGTTTCTGTGTAAATTCAATTGCATAATTAAAATGACGGTGTTTCCATCTAATACTATATACCGACAGTGCACTTCAATTATCATTGCACAGGGAGCCCTCTACATTTCTCGTTGAATAAATCCCAATATGGTTCCCCAAATGAACTCCAGAGGCCAGTGAGGAAGACACTCGCTCTGGGGAGGGGGAGGATATGGAATTTATTTTTCGTGGCATTTCTCGAGATATTAACATCATTTTTATATCCGCGTAAACCAAAACAAACAGACGGTGAGCGCTGGGTGAACTGGCGTGGAGGAGATTGAGTTGAGGATTATGAATGTAATGCAATACCCACCAGCAGGGTTCAGCGTGAGCGGCTGGCTTTGGCACGGGAGGCCCCACTTTTCACCCACTGCCTTAAGATTGTTTACAGCTCTATTTTGGAGTGCAAATAACCCTATTTACATTTCTTTCGTCGGAGCGGGGAGTAGGGTGGGGGCGAGAAGAGAGACATTTCTCGTGGGAAAAGATAAGATCCATCGCAAACCATCAGCTCCCAAGGAAATTAGACTCCTTCACTGTGGTGGCGCGTTCAATCCGGGAGAGCGGAATGGTGTGTTTTCCTCTTATTCTATTAAATGTGCTGTTTTCTTATTTCAGGCAAATGCCACGTTCAACGCCTTGGCCATGTTGAGGGAGCTGGCTGGGACTTGGGACGAGCTTGGACCCCGAGTTTGGGACTTTTTTCAAAATGGCCGCCAAGTCAATTCCATTCGGGTAGGCAACTCTTCGAACCAAAATCCAGTTCAAAATTGTCCAGCCAACGACCTCTGTGTGTGCTGTAGAGGGTTAAGCAATATGGAACTTGGTGGGTAATAATGGGTAAGTGCAGAATAATTTTCCCCCTAGCAGCCGGGAGAAAGTGGGATTATCTGGAAAAGAAGCGCACGCCATTACCTTCTCTGCACACCTTCTCTCTTTCTCTCTCTCCTATATGTTCTCTCCGTCTCGCCCGCCCTCCTTCTCTATCCCATATCCTCTTCTGGAGCTGACATTACTCCGGTGTCACTCCAAATGAGCTTATAGGCAGCCCGGGGAGAGAGCGCAGGAGCTCCATATAGCCATGGTATTCATTACCCTAGCCCTAACCTTTACACAAATGGACCAGTGATTCTCCTTTGTCTTCATTTCCCCCCAGCCCAGCACACTGCATACTACCTCCCTACCTTCATCCCTTCATCTTTCCCTCCCTCCCTCCCTCCCTCAGCATTTGTGACTCCAATGGTCTGTCATCTCTAGAGGTCGTTCAAGGTTTGGGTGACTTTTCTCTTCTCACGTTTGATTGAGCAATCACCCCCGTTGAGTCAGAGGGTGTGCGCCTGAGTGCTAAACGACTCAAAGACAAAAGAAACAAATGAACACCCAGAGCTATACATTTTCAAATTTCAGCATGCACAAAACCTGAAGACTCATACGTTGATATTCATACATTCAGGCTATGTTTGGGAAGTACAATGTGTTCCCAGAAAAGTAATTTGCTTAACAACAAGTCAGAATGTTAACATGTAAAATGAGAAATACAGCCTAGATGGTTGACATCCACATGCAACTATGAGTGATGACATACATGGTGACTTGCTATTTTCCTAGATGGCAAACCACTGCATCCATTAAGGAAATGCCAAGATAGTGCATTGTCCTGGGAATTACCACATGCTATTGAATGCTGAGAGGATTGCTCTTTCTATCTCGTCGGTCCTTTGCCATGGAGACTTGACCGTTTTCCCACGTCATAAAAGGCCAAAAAATACATACTACTTGTTTCAGTCAAAGGCCATGCCTGGTAATCTCTTTTGACACATGAACAACAAGGTTAAATGGCACACTGGAAACTCTCTTGGAGAATAATTCTGTGGCACATAGTGAACATTTCTATCCATCAACGCACTCGTTTCTGGTAATGCTAAATAATTCAAGCAGCGTATTACACCAGCACTCTGAAACAACCATGATAGCAACAATATGAATTGATTCAAATGTCTTTGCATTGCCAACCATTGTTGCCAATACCCATTTTGAATGCAACACATTATGCTCGGAATATAGATGGACACAGTGATTTCTGAAAAGGTCAGCCGCGGCGCAGAGATGAGTCCATTTGACACGATGACCTAGGGTTCCATTGGAATATCATCCCGAGTGTTGACAGGGAAATGCCACTGAATACATTGGACAGCACCTCAAACCCAGGTTAAATAACAGAAGGTTATTTCAGAAAAGTCTCAACGAGCGTTAGAACACTGGAATTGGAAGGCTGTTGTAGGGATGAGTGGAAATCTGCCTTCACAAAACGCTCGTTCTTTTCTCCAATCTCTGTTATGAGTAACGAAGCAAAAACACGTGCCATAATTGGTTTGTATTGGGTTGAACAGAGCTCAAACAGTTTGCGCCTTTGCTACTTTGGTGTGTGATTAAATCACTCCTAAAACAAGTATAGGTATAACGCTGAGCTGACACATAGGTTGACGTGATCCTCAGCCGCTGGATCTGTTTCGTGGTAAACCTACACGTCGAGTGAACATACAGCACCTGCCGAGGACGTGGTCATGCAACGCGGCGTTGTTCGACAGCGCTGGGCCACCGGCTCGCTTCCGAACGGCCCCGTGTACGTACGCACGCTCACGCGCGCACGCACGCGCACGCATTCGCAGGGGGGGCCGAAGCGGCGAGGCCATTTGCATTTAGATTAGCATATCCTCCCTGTTAACTCGTTCCCCGCCGAGCGGACTCCTGGCATGAGGTGTCTGCTGGTCTGACAGGATGAAACACTGGATGTACCTGGCTGCTAGAACACTGCAGGGGCGAGGTGGGGGGGGGGGGGGGGCCTGGGTGGGTGGGGGGAGGACAGAGGATGGGAGGGGGAACAGAAAAAGAGAATGAGTGGGAAAGTGGGAGTACTTAATGCCGTTCCTATTGTGCTGACCCTTGCAGCGTCCGTGTGTGCTTGTTTCCTTTTGTGTGAAGGCACGTGCGTGTCTGTGCGTATCTGCTTCTGCACTCGCATACGATCGTATGCGGCATGTAACTGCAGTGCACGGTCACGGGCAGTGTGCTTGCCCCGTCCCAGAGCTTAAAGCACAACAGTGCCATCTAGCTTAATGTTTTTCATTAATTCTGCAGAGTGAGTGGCAGTGCCACCAAGGAGCACTGTTACCAGCATGACTCGTGCCAGGGGGGGGGGGGGTGTCAAAGTTTTAACCCAGTCCTTTGTTTTCGAATTAGACGTTGCTGAAGAATCCACTGTTTGCCGCCGGCCTCGGTGAGCAGTTGAAGGGCACGCGCTGGACGGTGCCACAGCTCGCCAACTTCCTGTACGTCGGGCCCCCAGAGGAGCGGCCGGCGGGCTTGCCGCCCAACGACTGGCGGAGCGTCTTCAACGCCACGGGCCGAATGGTGGAGCTCCTGGGCAAATTCCTTGAGGTGTGTGTTTGGATTTTTTCCCCTTGGTGTTGTTTTGTTTGCCATTGTTGTTGACACCGTAGTTCTCACTGTGGCTCGGTGTTTTAGCATTGATCATGTCTTCGTGTGGGTTACTGGACGAAGGCCAAGACTGGTAAAATACATTTTATGAGTTGAATATCGATAGTAAAATATGTATATGCACATTATAGTATGCACAGGGGTGATGTATTGGTTTCTGGTTCTGTTTTTTAATTCAGATATTTTTTCAGGCCGTTAACAGAATTAAATCTTCTCATCAAATTTGTATTTAAATTACTGAACTAATGTCACATGAACTTTTGATTTAATTGAGTCCTTTTTAATTTAGTTTCCCATGTAAATATAGTCTTCTCAGTGATGTTGTTCAGGGGGAGGGGTGGGGTGGGGGGTGGGGGGGGACTGAGTCAAAAACATTGTGCGGAGGCATACATTTTCAGAAGGCCTCCATTACCTGCCGACACCCCTGGGTATAGTGATGAGTGATGAACTCCACAGCTAATAAATACCACGAGGGAGCGGACTCCAGTCTGCGGGCATGTTTGTCCTTTTGAACACGTTGCTGCACTCGACTGTGCTCTGGATGTCCGTACATGTTTTGCCTTTCACCGGTGAATGCCACAGTCTTATCTCTGCTACCTTTTTAAGCTGTTTATTTTATAGTTGACAACCTTGCTTTGACAACCAGATAAAACTCGAAATCATTATTGTGAGTGGTAGTGGTAGAAGGGCCGTTAAGTGTAAGAAGGTCACCACGGCGAATACATCATTGAGTCAAACAAAGTGAACAATCTTCAGGTAGACACGTGCAGACAGATGGGCGTTGACATACTGATGCCTTACAGTGGTAACCACGCAACGCCACCTTTTCCTGCATTCTTACCCAGGAGGACGCACTCGATTCTGAAGTCATGCTAACTTTCTTCTGAGATGAATGTACACAACATAGGCCATCTAATACCTCCCATGGTTAAATGTATGCCAATTTTATGCTGTAACAGTTCATTTCATTTCCTGGTGTAGTTATGTTTCTCAAATAAGATGCAAAGTCAAATACATTTTACTCTCCAATCCCTCATTTGCTTTGCCTGGTCTAAACTACGTTTGTCTGTCTAAGTGTGGAGGTGTGGGCATGAATGCACGGGTCTGGTGTGTTTGTTTTAAGAGAGAGGTTTATGCATTGCATTTACTCTTTCTCTTGTTGAAAGAGGTCCTACATAGTAAACGAAATGACCATATAAAACACCACTGACCCGTCAGGATATAGAGAGTAAGTGAAGAAGAATGCAAGACAAGCAGATTCGTCACCATGTATTCTCTGGCTCTGCATAAATGCTTCAATAACGGCTCTAGCATAAAATAACTGTCAAGTCAATAGCATTACCTTATTGCATCATGTAAAGAATTGGTCAAAATGAAATTAATATAGAAAACAATTGATGATCCAAATCATATGAATGTCAGTTCCTGAAGATGTTTGTTCCACCCAGTCATTCGGATGGGAAATGATGTGCCCTGATATACCTGATTTACGCTCTGTGCTATCTTCTACGGAGCAGACGACACCGGCTCTTGACTCCCTAGCAAATTGCTCTGGCGCAGGCAGGAATGTCTGACATATGTTTATCATGCCATGGAGATCCATGGTAATCTCATCAAGCATGGGCTATCAGTCAGCAGCACCCGCATGGCCTCTGGAACCATGACGTGAACCACTGCCGCTCTGCCCGCCCATTTCTTTTCTGATGGGATGGAACCTCAAATCAGGCCAGCGCAGTGTGCCCGCTAGTGGGGAAAGCTACCCAACCCTGCCTCGAACCTGGATCTTTGAAATCCACACGGTTTAAGACTCGGGATGGCTCAGTAGTTTTGGGTAAGCAGTGGAAGTGTTTAAATATCCTTACGTCTTCCCAAGCTTGTTTATGGGGCAAGGGATTATGCTGACTGGAGGTTGGCTTAGTGTGCATGTAATGATGTTAGGTGCTGATAATGAAACATGTGCCAGTACACAACACAGAAGTGTTTACCGAATAGCCTAGCCATTCGAACTTACCCTGAATAGTCTATATCATCGGGTAATTCAGGAAAACAAGAATAACACAACACAGAAGTGTTTCCCGAATAGCCTAGCCATTCGAACTTACCCTGAATAGTCTATATCATCGGGTAATTCAGGAAAACACGTCTTTACCACCTACTATCACGTCCACTCAGTGATGGGATCAAACAAAATAAACGTTTTAAATATGTTGTTTTATGTGTGAACATGAAAGACGTAGTGCAAAAAATATGGATTTTGTTCACTCGTTGTGAAGTCCCAGTAATAGACTGGGAGATGTGTGGACAGCTGTCAGCTGTTTGCTGCCTCTCAGAATGGTTTTCTCATTACCGCTCACTGGACAGTGGGGGACATACTGTGGATACAGCAGACTAGGCCCCATCTCAGATCCATGTTTCTGCTCGAGTCTTACTACAGTCCTCCTAGGGAGCTCCATATCATTCAGACCTCTGCTTTGTTGGTCTGGAGCGTTAACGGTGTCTCTCTGGCTGCTTGCCATTTCATGTATACTAATAGCGTTTCATCGCGGGTGGTGTTTTGCAGGTTTACAGGTAAAACAAATGATAAAACCCAGACTGTATCGTTGAAGCTTACAATAGTGTTAGCCCAAACATAAGACACGCACAAAATCCCTTGCCTTCTGTGTCTTTAATGTTAATTATTCTGTGCTTGTCCTCAGTGTCTAGACTTGAATAAATTTGAGGCTTTACCTAACGAGGGTGACTTGGTGAACAAAGCCCTGGAGCTCCTAAATGAGAACAAGTACTGGGCCGGTATCGTTTTCCAGAACCTTCAGCCTGGCAGCAGCCACCCGCCTCCCTATGTAAAGTACAAGATCCGCATGGACATTGATGAGGTGGAACGCACCAATAAGCTGAAAGAAAGGTAGGGGGAAAAACTCAGCCTTTTGGCTTATATTTAGTTTTTTAAAAGGCACACTTGCTGCCTAACTTAGGTAAACAACTGTCTTCTACAACAAAAACATGTGTATTATTCAAGTCTAAATCCTCCTGTCCTCTTCCAAGGATGGATGTATCATAGTCAAATAGTGTCTGTTCTTTACTCTTTTTCCGCTGCTTTGGCTTGACTCTGGCTATGATGTGTGTCCTTTTGATAAGGTCCTGGTCTCCTGGGGCTGCGGACAATGCCTTTAAAGAGCTGCAGTATATATGGGGAGGCTTCGCATATCTCCAAGACATGCTGGACCATGGTATTATACGGACGCACACTGCCAAAGCCCAGCCTCTTGGCGTGTTTGCCCAGCAAATGCCTTACCCATGCTATGTTGACGACGCGTGAGTACAAGAACAACATAACGAAACTGTGTGTTTTACAAAATAACCAGAGGGAGCCAAGGCATTTGGAAAATAACAATTTACCCAATGCTGAAGTTGCCAAGCAATAGAGAACACTGCACTAGTAACAGGCTTTTCATTAACCTAATGCAGTTAGTAGTTAGTTCTCTACCCTTTCACCAGTGGAAAAAACTGTTTTACCTGTTTTTCTTCTCTTGTTGTTTCTTGGCTACTAGTGCCTCCTGTTGATTAGAGGTGAGTCATAGAAAATGAATTGGAGCTTTGACTCCTATTAGACATTGGTCAAGGGTTTAGTGCCCTAGGATAGTTTGTGTCCCCCAGGTGCTACACAATTCTCATTCAAACAGGCAAATGTATGAACAAGAGAGAGCTGAGCTGAGGTTACAATCGTCCCACAAGAAAGGAACTTGTCATTTTGTTGCTTACCTTACCTTGAGTAGTTGAGACATCTTACATTCTAAAGACCCAACTTTTCTGGGGGGCATTTCCTTTCTTCTGAAATCGCCATGTGTAGAAAGTGAGCAAGCTGCTACCCAGTTCCACAACAGCAGTCAATTGAGCAAGAAGATTGATAGGTGCACTTGAGTTGCGTTGGCTAGGTATTTGTCATCTTGCAGTCTTACCGTGCATTAGATCTTGAACTATAAGGACAGGGGATGTACTTTTTCACAGCCATGATTTCCCCTGAGCCATAAATGACTCACAACTATGTGACATTATGATCTTGATTAATAAACCCTAAGCCCCAAAATGATGCCAGATATAATTGCAAGGGACAGGCGAGTCTTCCAACGTAATAGGATGTTTTAAGTGATGGGTGTGTGGGTCTCCGTCTCCTTGGAAAATCACTGGCTCAAAGGTAGTGGATGGTGTTATAAATAGTGCTTCGAACAGCAGACTAAATAAATAGAATTTCTGGCCCTGCATGATTTGTTTAGGCAGAAGGAGCTCAGACTTACAGGAGTCTTGGCAGGAATGGTAGTACGTGTTTGTTTTGTTTGAGACAACAAATGAAGTGACAGTGGAAGACTACTGCTGTTGTCGAGATCTGTATGGCCATTCTGAATAGCAGGTAGTGACTCCGTACGGTTGCCTTGGAAACATTTGGGCATGTTGTCAGTATCTCAGAGAGCACATGGGGGTTTGCAATGTCTTTATTCATTTTTGCTTCAACGTCTGGGCCCAGCATTGGTTCCCCATGAAAAGTTCAACTCTCCTTAACTTGCAATCAAGTTGCTCGATTTGCTCAAGCCATCGATGGGGCACACATACTCCTAGGTAGGCACTTCAGAAGATCTGGTTTGAATACATATTTTACATTTCTGCATTGCCTCAGCAGATTTGGATGGCTGGCAGAGGAGGAGGCTGATGGAACGCTTAAGCACAATGAAACGAAAGGCGAATGAAATCGATGTTTTTCAATTTAGGATCCACTTCAGTTTATCCTCAAAGACATTGGATAATTGCTTCATAAAATAAAACTGCAAAGGTACAAATAGGTTTTTCAGGGCCCAGTTCAGTTTACTTGATCAAATGTTAGATACCCCGCTTAAAGGCAAACCCCTCAAAAAATCTAAATGAATTTAATGAAATAAATTACATTTGTGTCTTCCTTTTCTCTTACCTAAAAATCTAACCTGTCATTTGTTTGTACTGTAAAAGCGAAGCGGGTGCATTTTTATTTCATCGCCAATATCTCTGTCTCCTCTCAAACATACAAAGGATTACTAAATGGCAACCATTAAACATAGCAATCCCCCCGGTTCCTCTGCAATTTACTCTTTCGCCTGCCCAGCCACTCGGCCATTTACATAAATAATTAACACATGAAAACTGTTATTTCATTCATAAATATTTGAGATTGCGGAAAGGGAAGATGCACTAAGATGCAGGGAAGCATGGTAGGAAAGACCTTTGTGGTCATTATTTTGATCTAGAATCCTGTCATACGAGGCAGCCAGAAGCAGGAGGAACACTGTGCATGAGTATGACCATGTAGGCAATCTGCTACGCCTATTTTTCATTTCTCTCCGTTTGTGAAAGGTCTAATCTGACTTTAAAATGTAATTTTCGGAAACCTGAAAGTTCCGATATTTATAAAGATCTTGCAACAACTGGAAATACTTGACTTCTGACTTGGCAAACAAATAAAATACTCTCCTTCTCTAAACATGTTTGAGTTGAAATAGACATGTGATAGATGCTGATTGACGCTCTCTCACATGCACGCGTGCTCTCTCTCTCTTGTAAAATGTATTTTACTGCGATATTAATTTGACCCTCATAATGGTGGAAGACTAAGGTTGACCACGAAAGAATCTTTAACAAACTAGTGTCCTGCCCTCAAGTTGAACTCATTGGCTCTCTTTCTCCCTCTCCCAAACCCTTTCCAAACACACGATGCACTGTAAACTACCGCAGGTCCAGGGGCACTTCAACAGGAGCTGACCCCGTTTGGCTCTCTTGAGTTGTACACAAACAAACTGTATTAGCCCTGGCTTTAGCCGCACGAGATGAAGGATGGGGATACGGACCGACCCCTTCAGGGGGCCACGATAAGACACAAACCGTTCCTTCATTGCCTGCATTTGTGTACTGCTCGCATTCCGGAATCTGACAATCTCCCTCTTTTTATTTTGGGCCCCACGGCTTTGTGGCACATCAATAATTCTGCAACGGCACGTCCTTGTTGCTATGAGATCAGCGGCTGATTGTGAAGCCGCTCAGGCTTTCCGCGAATAGATGGAAACAAAACATGCTACTGCATTCCATCGGTCCAATAACCCAAATGATTTGTTTGCACAATTTCTGTTTACAGCTTTCAAGTAATATACATATTATGCGTTATTTCTACTCCTCATATCTTAGTGTTTTACTTTAAGCAGAATATCCACAATGTAGATGCAATTCTGATAACATTTTGTGTCTAATGTTCAAAGATTGAAGGTTGGAAAATTGTCCTGAACATTCAACTACTAGTTGCCTTTGCATTTTTGGCTTAAACCATTCTGCCTTTAAGATTACAGTATGAAAATTGTTGATGTATGGTCAATACTAGATTCATTTCCACCATAATGGCACAAAGCTTCTTTGGAGCCCTGTGCCTTTCTTGAGACCCATCTCCTAGCTCTCCTAAATTTAGGTCACCACCACCGTTGTAATTTGAGCCCTCGCAACTCAAACCCTGTAGGAGTTCTATTACTTAAACCTCAAATCGATTGGAAATGTATTATTCAAGCTCATCTGGTGGCAAGGTTGTCAGTGTCAAACGCGATGGGCATGACAGATCTCCCCAGAGTGTGGCAAGTGGGGAAGAAGCTAACTGTTTATTGGTCTGTTTGTCATTAAGACAATGATAAGGTAATATCACTATGTGTATTATCATTAAGACAATGATAAGGTAAATTTCACTATGTGTATTATCATTAAGACAATGATAAGGTAATATCACTATGTGTATTATCATTAAGACAATGATAAGGTAATATCACTATGTGTATTAGTATCCACTTGAATGCAATCATCACGTGCGGTAGAATTATTGTGTCGAAAGAGCTTCAGTTGTGAGTTGTTGTCTGTCCCTATGTGTCGGCCCTGTGATAGACTGGTGACCTGTCCAGGGTGTACCCCGCCTCTCGCCCTGTGTCGGCTGGGATAGGCTCCAGCCCCCCCGCGACCCTGCATAGGATAAGCGGTATAGCTGATGGATGGATGGAAGAGCTTCATCTCAAAAACCTCCAAGCAAAACAACAGGTTGACATGTTGGAATCATTTGACCACACCATGATGTTTAGATTCTATAATTGTTGACGCCGTTTCAAGATGGTTTTCAAGTTCAAGTTGTTGTTATCCCTTACTTCTTCAGAATTTGATCAGGGTTTTGCTGTTGTCTGGTCATGGTCTGGTTTGAGCATTGAGTATCAACCGATCTTTTCTTGAGGCAAAAAAAAAGAGCTTCCTGTGAACGTGATACATCCCATTAAAAAGCAGGAAGTGTTCCCCAAACCAAGTATCTTCTCCTTCCAGCTCTCGCTAGCAGAACCTCCTTCTGGTATTCATGGAACTTGTGGCATCTCCGTTTGTTTGTGAGTGTATATCTGGCAAACATTTTCTTTGAGGTAATAGTTTCAAAAGAAAGTGAAAGTAGATTCACAAATTCAGTGCAACTTATGTACTCCTTTAAAAAACAAAAAAACAAAGCTCATTTGAAATCTCTCTCAACAATGGTTATGAAGAGTCCCCCTAACTGTGACAAATGCTGTGACTTATTTGATAATCAGAACTCAAAGTTTGCATATTGTTCGTGTCATTAAGTGCATTGTTTGTAACTGAAAATCAAATAACCGTTTCTTCTCTGGAATTTGTATTTGATCATCATACAGGTCCATTATCCAAAGGATTGTCTGTATATGGTGCAGGAAGTTCTTTATTACAATAACCCTGTATTGTAATCGGAGCTGGCAAAAATAAGATGCAGAGACCTTATAAAAGGCACTCATTATCTATCAAATAGACATAACAATGCCCAGGCTAATTGCGCTGAAGTATGCAATTCATTTTAAAACGCCGGCCTCTGATATTGTACCAACTTTGGAGAGTTTTTGGAGACCATCCATTCAGGGCCAGGAGCCATGTTCCTACGCGCAGGTCTAACCCTGCCAGCTCTACCAAGTAGAGGGAAAACTTTAAGCCCTGAAAATCCAAGAAAAAAGAAACCGGACTGCTCCTGGAGCTCTTGTAAAATAGGCACTCATTGTCCGGGGCGATTGACCAATTAAGCGAAGTAGGCCTTTGTGCTGGACCTTTTCAGTTGGCAGAATTTCAATAAACCGCCTTTAACAAATTACTACTCCAAAACCTAGAGCAGAAATTAGTCCATTGTAAATGTCCTGGAAATAGCCTTTGATGAATTCTTAGTGGTCAATGGCTTGAGAACGGGCACCTGCTCTGACGATCACTGCATATTCCTAGTGTCCTCACTAGCGAACCACGATGAGCAGTGCTTTGCTGCCATTCTCCGCCATGCAATTATGATCTGTAAGCATTATTTACGTGTAAAATCTATACTTTGTCAAACGGAGGGTCTATTTGATAGATCTCCTTTACTGTCTGACAGAGCGAAGACAGCACTTTGTTATATTGCGGGCAGTGCACAAGATATTGACATGGCATTTTGGTGGCATTATGAAGTTGGTTTAATATGGTCTTGTTTTATCGTTACAACATCAAATCGTACATCGTCATGCAGCATGACAGGGGGCTGCTAAACGTCTAGATTGAGCCGATGCGCCATGTTTATGAAGGTTAGCACAATGGAAAAGAAAAAGAAGTCCTTTGATAGTGTTGTGTCCATAAAAGTGTTGCACTGCTGATTACAAATCCTTAGAGTGTGTCTGCCTTCACTTGTCATCCATCGGAACAATGACATTTACTGTATCAGCACAAATTCCCTCTTGCTGTATAAAGGGCAAGGGGCCAGTTGGATTTCCCTGGCCGCTATAGCATGCTTGTATCAAAATACGGAAAATAATGTTCGATCTAATGTTAGATCTCCTCAATTGAATTACGATATCGGTGCACCCTCTCAATTGCGATTTGAACACTTATATATTGACACAAAGTTACCGGCCTAAAACCGATTACCAATAGATAATGCATAATTTCCCATCTGGATGCATTTGCCTCCTTATGAAAGGCCTGGCTTGTCGACACTCCCAGCGCGCAGTCTTCTGCCTTCTCTGATTGCCTCCATCTTCAACCAGCTTCGTGTCCAGTATCGGAGGCATCCTGCCCATGTTCCTGGTGCTGGCTTTCATGTACACCGTGTGCATGACCATCAAGGGCCTGGTCCTGGAGAAGGAGCTGCGGCTCAAAGAGGTCCTCCGCGCGGTCGGGGTAGAGAACGCCGCCCTTTGGTTCGCTTGGTTCACTGAGAACCTGGTGATGCTCATGGTGCCGTGTGCGCTCATGAGTGTCATGGTGAAGGTCAGTATTGAGCGACGAGGCGAACGTCATGGAAAGTATCACATCACAAAGCACAGTGTCCAGCTGACGGTGACTTTTCACCCCCCCAAAAAAAAGAAGCGAGCGCTTATCACAAACACATTCAGAATCAGTGGAATTTAAATCTGAGATATGTATTGTTTCATAGGAATAATAAACAGGCAATACATTCCCTGTGTTGTAATCGTTTACATTTTCTGTAGGTCAGCAATATTGTGCTTTGTGGTTTGGTATCTCCGCTCCCAAGACAATCAGTGCAACCAAGTAATTCAACCAACATGATCAATGAGTTCTCAAATCACCATCACGCTAATTGTCTGAGCATGCCAAAGTAATCTCATTCACTCAAAATCGTCTCTACTGTATCTCATTCGCATGATTACAGGTAATTGCATCAGTTACTGCATGCTGAACTTCAAGGGATAATGTGTATTGGTTCTTTTTGGATTGATGAAGTGGTAAAGACTCCTTGGTTGTTAAAATTTTTTTTTTGACAATTCGAATACTTGGTAATGGGGTTTGTGAACGGTTTGTTTGTGCCTGAACTATTACGGAATCCCTGATAATGGATCAATTGTGAGGAACATTAGAAATTGCAGTCTTCCATGATTCTGTATGCATTGAGTAAGCTGGAACCGTTGTATTAGAACATTCCATTACGTTACAGGGGGACATTTTAACTTTGGTCCATTGAATGGCACTATTACCTATAGAACGGTAAATCTTGTCATCTTTGCAATGTTACGATAATGTTTTGCAAGCCATTTAATAATAATAAATTATGATTGAATTCAAAATCGGGTGCAGAAACTGTACGATCGCTCTTTATTTGGTTGTGTTGTTTTTCACGATGCGTGAGTTTGGCCCTGGAGATAAAAGGCACATTGCTCTTGTGGGTCATCGATCCACCGGCATGTGATCAGGCGGCCTAACTGCTGAATTGATCCCCCATCTGGCAACTAGTGGGCATCTTGGCTAAATTATAGAACAATTATCACAATAGACAGGCAATGTCTCATTGTCACTAACAATGTCGCAATGTCGTTGCCGGCTTCAGGTACACCCCCTGTTCCTGTCACGTTGTAAATATAGAAACAAGCGCTTCAGTTCACATAATCGATTTCTCCAGTTTAATTGGAAAATGCCTGTGGTAAATAAAATTGATATTTGAACAGCTGGGCAAAATGTAATTTCCCATTAGCCTAATGTGTTTGCCAGCGATTGACAATTCATAAACATTCATAACAATAAATGCAGTTACTTGGGGTGCCTTGAAGGAACTGAGCATGATGTGTATTCATATCATAGGCTCGTTCTAAATGATAATTTCACAGGTTTTTCCAGCACATCAATATAGCAGCAAATCAGACAGCAATTATCTGACTACTGAATTAGGTTTGACGGCTACCAGGTATGTCCGCTCTACCTTAGTCCAGCTTTTTTCACTTGTTCTGTTTTACGTTCTAGAGCTAAAACACATGTAGACACATTATTTGGCATCTAGAATAATATATTTACTCTGGCCCTATCTTTATTGATTGTTTAGTTCACTTCTTATTCGGTAGACCAAACTGTAAAAGTACATTAAATTGAGGTTTTAGTGCTTTGTTTTTCAAATGTTTTTCTGTTTATCAAGCAATCCTATATCCAATTGAACCGACACAAAACTAACTGAGGTCAAAACAACTTGCTGCCAACAAGTGCCAAAGCTGTGAACCCTCATGACTTGGATGAAAGATTGGAAGATAACTGGCCCAATTTGCTGCCTTCTTTTCCTGGTGACGGCCCCTCCCCTCACCCCGTTAGGTTCCTCCGCTCTCTGTCGCGCTCCCTGCCCTTGTACATGACCCTAGCCTGGATCTACTCCGTCGCCATGATTGTCAAGGGCATTGTCCAGGAGAAGGAGGCTAGGCTCAAGGAGACGGTTAGGATGATGGGCCTCAGGAGCGCCACCTACTGGCTGAGCTGGGCGGTGTCCAGTGTGTTGCCGCTGGCCGTCAGTGCCATGCTCCTCTCCCTCATCCTCAAGGTGATTCCTTACTGATTGGCTAATTGTTTCAAGAAGACACGACTACCTTTTAAGGGCTGTGTTAGAATCCGATTCGAAATGTTACGGTTGTGATCTGCACACTGACTAGGAGTTGCGACTGAAAATGACTTATTTAATTAGTTATCTTATAAAATAGTTATGGCAGAATTAGGTATTTAGGAGTCCCATAATAATTCAGAGCAACTACCACAATATTTTATTCAGAGCAACTATTAAACAGCTACTTTACAACAATTGAAACCGTTCAACAAAGACTTTATGCAGGCTTTGCATGCACCAACAGGTGTGTGTAACAGACAGCCCTACTCCCACTGATACGACATTAATAGGAATCATTCTTTCATAGAATGTTTTTTGTGGATTGAATCACATGCATAAATCAGATTATCTCCTTGATACTTCAAAGTACAGGAAGCAACTAGATGGTTTCAAGGAACAGCCCTCGAAGAGTTGAGCGTGGTCTTTTTTTAAATTTCAAAATACAATGTAACAGAGTGACCAACTGCATGGGTGGTATCTGTAAAATAATAATTGAAATACCGTGCATGTAATGCGTCAGCCAGTAGTAATTGATACTGAGTTAGTCACTCTGTCCACTGCCTTATGATCAACACTAATGCTTTCCAATCAGATCCTTTCTGCACCGCTTATTTCACCCGTATGAATATAGCAGTAATCACAGCAATCAGCACAAATGACTTTGATCTTTTCTGCTTGTCAATCAATGGTACCAAATGGCTCAGCATGGTGCCACTGCTTATATCTTTTCTCACTCCCCCCCCCCCCCCCCCTCCCCTCGCTCGGGCAGTATGGAAAAGTGTTGCAGTACAGCGACCCCTCGGTCATCTTCGTGTTCCTGGTGGTGTTCTGCATGGCCACCATTATGCAGTGCTTCTTCATCAGCGTCTTCTTCTCCAAAGCCAACCTGGCGGCTGCCTGCGGAGGCCTCATCTATTTTGTCCTCTACCTGCCTCATGTCCTGTGCTACGCCTGGAGGGACGTCATGAACTTCCGCATCAAAATCATAGTGGTGAGTTGCTGGGAAACATCTGAAACTTCAGTAGATACACACATTGCTGGGGGGGGGGGGGGTTCTACATAAATATATAGCCATACTGTTACGATTGGTATCTTTCTCACTCGCCCTTGCAAACATTTCATATTTTTCTTCCCATTTTGCTAAGCTATTGTGATGAATCTGTTATCGATTTTTTTTTCTTTTTTGACATCAAGAATGCTCCATACGAATACTCCACTCAATCGTTCTCAGCGGTCTATGAGCTTCATATGTTGTACCAGAATGACACCTTGTAGTTTTGAATCATCTACTTCATTGTTTTTGAGCTCTGACAATTTGGTTGGAAAGCTCACGTTAGCATCTGTCATTTCCGTGACAAACACAGACAAGTAGGTTTGAAGTCGTATAACTCCAAGGTTTCTGATGCGGTGCCATGGAAGGAGACAGAATATACAAAAAAAACGTCATTTGTTATCTGATTCCTTTCTGTTTTTCAGGGAAATGAGAGAGATAAATAGAATGGTGTTCAACTTTCTACGTAGCCTTCCTCCGTGACCTTTCTATTGCTGGTGGGATCATTCATCTTATAGCTGTCCTTTGTGCAAAGACAAAGACAAAAGTGCAACACGTCTTCCATCTTCCCAGCGGCAGGGCCCCGAGGAAAGGGTTTCATTGTTTATAAATGTTGAAGGATCTCACAGCAGCCACTAAGATACTACGGTGCATTTGCATCTGACAATGTTTCACGTGCCAGCTCTTTTCTCTTTTCCACAACATTTAACTTTAAATTTTACTGTATTCCAGGATTGGAACTGTACATTTAGACTAAAGTATTGCCAATTTTGCAGCTCAAATTGGTGTAATTGGAAAGTCTTTGTGACATACAGTGTGTATCTTCCTTTCGGTGAAGTAATTTCCTGTCAAAAACGCTGCGAGATCTAAATGTGCCATATTGCTTGGCAGCCCAAGTGGGTGTCATTATCTAATAAGAACAGCATGAAGAAAATTTGCTCCGAAATAGTTATTTTTTCTTGCCTGAGCAATGTTCCTTTGACCAACCTGACTCGCCATACCATACCTTTAGTGTGTTAATCCAGTAGTTAATTTTTTTCTTCCATCACCAAGGAAGAAAACACATTTTCCACCCCTACCTGTATTCCTTGTTTTGTCTTTGACATATATATATATATATATATATATATATATATATATATATATATATATATATATATATATATATATATATATATATATGGTTTTGTTTTGTTGTCTAGTGGTTGGTAGGCTTATTTATTTATTTTGTTCTCAGCCAGCTAGATAGACGTTTCGGCTGGCTTGCTAAAATGTTTTCAAAATGGAGGTCTGTTTTGGTCTGCCTTCCCAACTCGGGCCTTCGTCTCAATGTCAGACAACACGCCCTGTCGTTCTGTCAGTATGTCACAGTGTCACAGTCTGGTCAAGGAGGGGTCACCCAATGGCTTTGCTGTCGCCCCTGATCTGGTGATTGGCTGCATAAGTTTGTCAGCCGGCCAGCTTCTCGGGGACAAATAGGGGGGGGGGGGGGGTTGCTGGCCGATGACAGCGAGCATGGCCGGTCGTCGGGTCAGACCTGGGGTGGCACAGGCACAGGAGGGCACACTTGTCCTCTTTGTCATTCGCAGACATTGACTGGTGGAGTGCTGAGGCTGTCAATGCGACAGGAAGTCGCTAACCCTCACCGTGGCTCACTGGTTCATTTTGTAGAGTACGTGAAACTCTAAAAGCTCCAGTTAGCGGCTGTGGCATCTGTCTGAGTTAAAATGTAGCAAGTAAATGAGGCGTAATAAAACAGCTGGCAGGCAACATGGCAGCGCAGAGTGATAGGCCATTTCAGAGGATGTGTCATGGGCAAAGCATCACTTGCTATTTCCTACCGTTGGCCCGTTTCAACTAATCTTTATTTTATGACACAAACTGTTCTCCATATGTTTTGGCCTAGTGACATAAAAGCACCTATAACAGTAAGAAAGACATAGTTCCATTACAGTTGTTTTTTGATCCGCTATTGGTAAGCTAGCTTTGACTTCGCACACGTTTAAAACTTAGTTTTATATGAGCAAATAATCAATAAATAATCAATGGCAACATTGAAAAATCCACATACGTGGCACGGATTTCTCAATGACTGTATCAGCTACCGTCCCCTTAATGACGGCGTAAAACCCCTTGCCTTTTCCAGAGCTTGCTGTCGTGCGTGGCCTTCGGCTACGGCTGCGAGAACTTTGCCAAGTACGAGGAGCAGGGCATTGGCATCCAGTGGAGCAACATCGCCCGGAGTCCGGAGGACGGGGAGCGGTACAGTTTCATCGTGTCAATCTTCATGATGCTCGTTGACGCCCTGATATACTGGATACTCACGTGGTACATAGAGAACGTCTTCCCAGGTATTCAGATCCCATGCAGCCTTTGGTTCAGATCATCGCAATTATCGATGTGTGACTTGATGTCTCTCCCCAAATGCATTTGTTAACGAAACGAACGCGTGACCACAGGCCAGTATGGGATCCCCAAACCGTGGTACTTCCCTCTCACTGCGTCGCATTGGTGCGGGACAGGCTCCACCGCTGAGGCGGACCCCAGTCTGCTGAAGGAGCTCGGAGAACACAACGGTACAATGTGGTTTTCAGTGATTGCCGGAGGGGGGGGGGGGGGGGGGGTCATTTTTTTGGGGACGGTCTCAGTCGGTCATTCACGCCACGCAGACGTGACTAGATAATTGGAACCATTTGAATGAGTGTTATCAAATTAACATCAGGGAAAGTTTGTGGACAGTCTATTTTGTTGTCCTGTTTTTATTTTTTATTTTGTGTGCGACCATTCCGACCAATGTAGGTGGTGTTGAGTCCGCAGCTTCACACTTGGCAGTTCTGTAGCAGGTTATATCAATCAGACAAACCATGTCAGATAAAGGTGCCAGCGGCAAGAAATATTGACCTTTTAACACAAACTGCATTTAGACAATTAAAACATAGTGAGTCAGTCTGAGACAATGAAGACATTTGAATTGACGATGCACAACACCCAATATGCATCCTGTGCTTTCTGTTGTCTTTTAAAGCTCGTCTTGAGAAGCCCCCTCCTAATATGAAGGCAGGGGTCTCAATCAGGAACCTGGTGAAAATCTATAAGACAGGGAAGAAGCTAGCCGTGGACGGACTAAGTATGGACTTCTATGAGAATCAGATTACGTCGTTCCTTGGCCACAATGGTGCTGGAAAAACAACCACAATGCAAGTGAATTGAACTTGATTAGCATAACATTTTATGATTAATCATAGATTAGATTAGATAGATTATAGTTGTTTTGCAATTTCAACAGAATTTTAACTAAAATGTTTCCTTTTATTAGGTCAATTCTGACGGGATTGTTTGCTCCAACTTCAGGGACAGCTTTTATAAACGGACAGGACATTCGCACAGACATGGACTCCATCAGAAAACAATTGGGCATGTGCCCTCAACACAATGTCTTGTTCAACGAGTGAGTGTGAGATGGAATGAATGGGATGGTATAGGTATAGGTGCATTTAATAAGAGCTTTACCTACCTCTAATAATTCTCCCCGATATTCTCTCTTCGTCTTGGGTTACTTGCGACCTCAAAATTGGAAATGATAATCACTGTTGACCCCACAGTGTAGAGCACCCGTGTCAGTTTAAACTGGATTTACATATTGGGTAGTCGATTTCAGATAGGTGCCTATCACCTTGTCTTTTTTTTTTTTTTTACAAATATCAAAACCTTTGGGGGATTTTTTTTTGTTTTTTCATCCTTTATTTAATCAGGGGAGTTGAGATAGATATCTATTTTACAATGGATCCCTGGCCAAGTGGAAAACACCAGCAGAAAACATTAGAACATACGTGAAACAATACAACAGGCAACAGAAACATTCAAAGGATTTTTGGTTGTATGGTGGTGATGGACATTGAAGCACACGATAAGCCTTCTGGAATAACAAATTGAACTACTGCTGTTGCAGTACTACTCCTTCTACCATATAACGTAGTCAGCTCACTTTGATTGGACCGATAAGAATTTTGCCAGACTATTGAATCTGCCCAAGCCACTCGTGTCCATGCACGGCATTCAAATAATGTTTGACATCTGATTTTACCTTGACAGTCTGACAGTGGAAGAGCACATCTACTTCTACGCCCGATTAAAAGGAGGGAGCAAAGACGAGGTGAAAATGGAGATGGACCAAATGATTAAAGACGTCGGCTTGCCACACAAGCGGAAGGACCTTGCCAAGAATCTCTCAGGTGTGTGTGTGTGTGTGTGTGTGTAAGTGTGTGTGTGTGATGCTTGTATGTCCTTGGGATCTGTGTTTCTCAGGAGATAATGCATAAAATCATGTGCAGATGCAAATTTAATTTGGGGTCGTCTATTAATCTACCTGAGTGTGTGTGTGTGCGTGTGTGTGTGCGTGTGTGTGTGTGTGCGTGTGTGTGTGCGTGTGCGTGTGCGTGTGCGTGTGCGTGTGCGTGTGCATGCTTGTTCCCCATGGGGGTCAGTACTGATTATGCTTTTTTTTTTAAAGCTTTAAACAACCCCGTCTCTTCCTGTCAAAATGTATCTTTCCCTCTGTCTCTCTGCGTACAGGTATGCTACTAGACATAATACACCTGTGCACACGTGTCACATTGTCTGGGCCGCATAAAAAAACCCCGCTTGATAAATTGTCTCCCGTCATGGGTTGCTTGTGAACAAAATCACAGGAATATGACTTTCAAGGTTGATCTACCCTGACATTTCCGCTACATTAACGGAGCACGGGACACGTTGCGAGCGGCTCCCTGTGTGGCAGCTGGGCCGTACCTTCAGAGAGTGGCGAGGTGCTGTGAGTCATCGATCTGGTTCACACCCTCCTAAAGACAATAGATCATGCTCAGGCATGTGCCCGGCATGTTGTCATAGGCCTTGATATGGTATATAATCGTGCCTTTGACCATCAGGGCTTTAGTTACATGCAGTCCGTGGCACTACTGAATCGTTGTGGCTTTAAAGACGTCTACCCGTTTTTAGCTTTGCATTTTATACAGGATTGTGTTCATACTTTCCTCCGTGTTCCGATTTTGTGGGAAACACATTCGGCGAGTGAACAGCATAAGCTGTGTTATTCAATCAATATGGAACCTGCTCCTGGAGTTGTCTAAAATAACAATAGCTGTAGTTTCTCAAACGGCTGCTTTATTGCAGGGTGGTCTTCTAATCCGTTCAGGAGACCACCAAACAAATAGCGTGAACCTAATGAATGGCATATAGAAAGAAAGAGGTAATAATAACGCTTTCCTTTCCAGGAGGGATGCAGAGGAAGCTGTCGGTGGCCATTGCGTTCGTGGGCGGCTCCAACATTGTGATCCTAGATGAGCCCACTGCAGGAGTGGACCCATACGCCCGCCGAGGCATCTGGGAGCTACTGCTCAAGTACAAGCAAGGTATAGGATCGTGTTAGTTGTACATGTACGCTAGCCAAACAGATGGCTTTCGCGTCCGTTTGAGTGTTTGAATTGTTGCTTTTAATTTCACCCTAGAAACGTTACTGAACAGGAGTACTTCACTTTTGCGATCTGTTGGTTCCGCGGTCCAAAGCTGTAAATGGAAAATAAGTTATAAAATCTCCGGATGAATCAGGTTATTTTAACACCTATTTCGGTGTCTTGTCAATCGCTGCTGTAAATAAATATACGTATTCGGTTGACATGAATTGCATCGTTGCCCGAAATAATGACAAAACAACTGAAAGGCTGCAATCAAGGTGACATTTTGTACACCGCCACTAATTGTCTGATGTCATCAGCTTGTCACTTTTTTTTGTTTCACGACTTTGTTGTTTTGCCAAATGTCTGAGAGCCAGACAGACATAATGACACATTTTCCAACAGATGTCTAAATGTTTAATGTGAATCGAGCGACATTCTGCCCTGGCTATGTCATTAGCTGTGCTCTCTCTAATCAAGTGCCTTTCACTGCGATCTGCAGCTCAAGATAACTCTCTTATAATGAGAACACCCACATTCACGCTGGTTAAATGAGTCATACTTTGTTACCCACTGCAGTGTTGGCGATGTTTGCCATTAGCCAAAGCTATACCAAGTACATTTTTGTTAAAGTTATTATTGGACATACTATCGACGCCCTTCATGAAAAATGTAGGCACACAGTACGGTGCAAAAGTTTTAGGCAGGTGTGGGAAAAGAAATGCTTTAAAGTTAGAATGCTTTTCAAAAAATATGTATGTTAATTGTTTATTTATTAATTAATAAAATACAGTGAGTGAAAATAAAATCTATATCAAAGCAATATTTGGTGTGATGCTTAGTCTATGCTTGGCTGAGACCAAGTCAAAAAAGCACACAGAGAAACTTAGTACAACTTAAACATAGACAGACATAGGACTTGGATACAGACATAGGTTTGGTCTCTGCTGAGTTCATCTGTCTTCCATCTTCTAACTGATTAGAAGAGAAACTGTGTATGGCATTTATGTCTTTACATTAACAGTGCTGGCTGATTTCCCACGTGGGGTTTTCATTCAGTTATGATGGTAAAGGTTTGAAGTAGACCATCTGTACTGTAAATTCTGGATGAGAGGAAGTGACTGTAAATAATCAACAGTACTTGTATCAAGGGACAACCTTTACATACGCAATGCTTCTCGCAATGGCAGATCGATCAACGTCTTCCCATGCCCTCTGGACTCTTAGTCAGACATTTAATACAATTGAATTTGTCTGGACTGAGTAAGTTATATAGTGCCATTCACAGGTACAGTATATATGGTTCTTATGGAACGGTATGTACAGTTCCGGTTAGTTTTCTACCTGGCTAACATACTATAAGATACGCATGTATTTGTTTAGATTAACTAGACCAGACTTTTATCACCACATTGCACACTTTGTTATTGTGTTTTTTGTGGAAAATCATCAGCTATCGAGTATATTTGCATACACTCATGCAAAAAGTGCATAACAATAAGACAAAGACATTTATGAATTTTTTAAACTAAGACTTGTGCGTGAATTAATTAGAATCCTAATCAATAGAGAATGATTTTATGTTGGATTGAGTCCACAGTTTGTTATCGATAACTTTTCTGACATTTGACAAATGTTTAGGCAAAAATTAAAAAGTACTTAGTCATTAGCAAATGAGATGTTAATATGGGCATTAAGCTGATTTAAATGCCCCATCAACAACACATTTTTCAATAATTCTTCATGTCAATAGAGACAATTACAACCAAGCCTTTCTTTGAAAGTGGATACTGTTGTCACTAAAAATTCAAAGGTTGATACAACATTTGTTTCAACGTTCTATCGGTCGTATAATCTTCTTACTAATTTTGCACAACAGTGTACTAGTTTTAAAGAGAGATTTACAACCTAGCACTGCTTTGAAATCTTAATAATATACTGTGAAACCTTTACCTAATAAATAATAATAATGAATAATTTGTCCTAAATTATTGTTTACCTGTCGTAATCCAACAGTACAATTATTTAGAGCAAGTACCAAGCCTTATAGGCTGGCATAGTTCTGACTCCTCTTCTACAAGTTCAAATTCCGATTCAAATTGTGTTTCGCCCTTAAAACACAGTAACTGGGGGAAAAAAGCCAAAATACGGACATTATGGGTACGAGAAAGCATAATAATAATAATAATAACAATCTTTATTTGTATAGTGCATTTCCTTCCTTCTGACCACAACTCCTAGCAGCCGCTTCCACAATGGAGGTTTTGAACATAGTCCACTCGGAATCAATATTCCCAACCTCCCCCGGGATGCACGAGAAGTTCTTCCGGAGGTGGGAGTTGAAGACCTCCCGGACAGGGTCCTCAACCAGACGTTCCCAATTCACCCTCACTACACGTTTGGGTTTACCGGGTCTGTCCGGCAGCCTCCCCCGCCATCTGATCCAACTCACCACCAGGTGGTGATCAGTTGACAGCTCAGCTCCTCTCTTTACCTGAGTGTCCAAGACATACGGCTGCAGGTCTGACTATACGGCCACAAAGTCGATCATCGATCTGCGGCCTAGGGTGTTCTGGTACCAGGTACACTTATGAACCTCCCTATGCTCGAACATGGTGTTCGTTATGGACAATCCATGCCTAGCACAGAAGTCCAACAACAAAGCACCACTCTGGGAGGAATGGCCTGCCCGATCTGAACCAATCACCCCTCTCCAGGTTTCTCCATCGTCACCCACATGGGCATTAAAGTCCCCCAGCGGAACTATAGAATCACTAGATGGCACCCTTTCCAGGACCCCACCCAGCGACTCCAAGAAGGGCGGATACTCCGAACTGCCATTCGATGCGGGGGAGGTTGGGAATATTAATTCCGAGTGGACTATGTTCAAAACCTCCATTGTGGAAGCGGCTGCTAGGAGTTGTGGTCAGAAAGTCGTCGGTGCCTGTCGTGGCGGCAACCAAAGAACCCGCTGGTGGACTCCAGCGGTGAAGGAAGCCATCAGACTGAAGAAGGAGGCCTTTCGGGCTTGGTTGGCCCAGGGGTCTCCTGAAGCAGCAGACGGGTACCGGGCTTCGGTAGTCAAAGAAGTAAAAACCCGGGTGTGGGAGGAGTTTGGGGAGGCTATGGAGAAGGACTTTCGGTTGGCCTCAAGGAAGTTCTGGCAAACCGTTAGACGGCTCAGAAAGGGAAAGCAGGGATTAGCCCAGGCTCTGTTGAGCAGGGGAGGAGAACTGCTGACCCGGACTGGGGATATCGTCGGGCGGTGGAAGGAGCACTTTGAGGAACTTCTTAACCCCGCCAACACGTTCTCTGTGGAGGAGGCAGAGTTCGAAGACTCGGGGGAAGTATCAGCAATATCCTTGGCAGAGGTCACTGAGGTAGTTCCGAAGCTCCTCAGCGGCAAGGCGCCGGGTGTGGATTATATTCGCCCCGAGATGCAGAAGGCTCTAGACATTGTTGGGCTGTCTTGGTTGACACGCCTCTTTGGTGTCGCGTGGAGGTCGGGGACGGTACCATTGGAATGGCAGACCGGGGTGGTGGTTCCCATTTTTAAAAAAGGGGACCGGAGGGTGTGCTCCAATTATCGGGGTATCACACTTCTCAGCCTACCTGGGAAAGCTTATGCCGGGGTGTTGGAAAGAAGACTCCGACCGATTGTCGAACCTCAGATCCAAGAGGAGCAATGCGGATTCCGTCCTGGTCGTGGAACAGTGGACCAACTCTTTACCCTTGCGGGGCTGTTTGGGGGGGCATGGGGGTTTGCCCATCCGTCTACATGTGTTTTGTGGACTTGGAGAAGGCCTATGACCGTGTCCCACGGGGCGTCCTGTGGGGGGTACTGCGGGAGTATGGGGTCGTTGCTACGAGCCATTCGGTCCCTATATAACCGGAGTGAGAGCTGTGTCCGTATACTCGGCACAAAGTCAAATGCGTTTTCAGTGGGTGTTGGACTCCGCCAGGGCTGCCCCTTGTCACCGGTTCTGTTTGTGATTTTCATGGACAGAATCTCAAGGCGTAGCCGGGGTGAGGAGTGTGTCCAGTTTGGGGACCTCAGAATTGCTTCTCTGCTTTTTGCAGATGATGTGGTTCTGTTGGCTTCTTCAGACTGTGACCTTCAGCATGCACTGGAGCGGTTTGCAGCTGAGTGTGAAGCGGTCGGGATGAGAGTCAGCACCTCCAAGTCTGAGGCCATGGTTCTCTGCCGGAAAACGGTGGAGTGCTCTCTCCGGGTTGGGAGTGAGTTGCTGCCCCAAGCGAGGGAGTTCAAGTATCTCGGGTTCTTGTTCACGAGTGAGGGAAAAATGGAGCGCGAGATTGACAGGCGGATTGGTGCAGCATCAGCAGTAATGCGGGCGTTGTACCGGACCATCGTGGTGAAGAAGGAGCTGAGCCGAAGGCGAATCTCGCGATTTACCAGTCGGTCTACGTTCAACCCTCACCTATGGTCATGAGCTTTGGGTAGTGACCGAAAGAATAAGATCGCGAGTACAAGCGGCTGAAATGTGTTTCCTCCGTAGGGTGGCTGGGCTCAGCCTTAGGGATAGGGTAAAGGGCTCGGTCATCCGGAGGGAGCTCGGAGTAGAGCCGCTGCTCCTTCGCGTCGAAAGGAGCCAGATGAGGTGGTACGGGCATCTGATTAGGATGCCTTCTGGGCGCCTCCCGTTGGAGGTTTTCCGGGCACGCCCTACTGGTAGGAGACCCCGGGGTAGACCCAGAACACGCTGGCGGGATTATATATCTCGTCTGGCCTGGGAACGCCTTGGGATCCTCCAGGAGGATCTGGAAAACGTTGCTGGGGATAGGGACGGCTGGAATTCCCTGCTGAGCCTGCTGCCACCGCGACCCGGCCCCAGATAAGTGGCGGAAAATGGATGGATATATGGATGGATGTATAGCGCATTTCATACAAGTGCAGCTCAATGTGCTTCACATAACAGAGAATACAAAAAAATCTAAATTTAAACAAATAAAAAAATATGATTGAAAATAGTAGAACTATGATTGTAAAACAGCATAAAATTACAAAGTATTTAGAAAACAATAATTATTAAAATAATATAAAAATAAATAAATAAAATGAAATAAAATTTAATTTAATAGCATACAGCTTAATTGTCACACATCTGCCTTTAACTTTTAGCATACTTATACTTAATGTTTAATTAAAAGCCTTACTGAAAAGGTGCGTTTTAAGATCCCTTTTAAAAGCAATGACTGATTCAGCCTCACGAATATGACTCGGAATGGAATTCCACAGTTATGGGGCAAAATGGCTGAAAGATGCTTCTCCGCTCTTCTTATAGTTCACCTTGGGTATTACCAACAAAGAAGCATTGGAGGATCTAAGGGCCCTGCCAGGTACATAATCAACGAGGCAGTCTCTAATATAGGTTGGTGCCAACCCCTTTAGTGCTTTAAAGACCACCTTAAAATCTATTCAATAGGATACAGGTAGCCAGTGGAGGCCATAGAGAACAGGGGAGATGTGCTCTCTCTTTTTAGTCCCAGTAAGAACTCTAGCTGCCGCATTCTGAACAATTTGAAGTTTTTTAATTGATTTGCTTGGTAAACCTGAGAACAAAGCATTGCAGTAGTCTAAACGACTTGAGATGAAAGCATGCATACATTTTTCTGCATTTTTTTAATGATAGAAATGGGCGCACTCTAGATATATTTCTTAGATGAAAAAAGGAGATCTTTCTAATAAGATTTATATGGGATTCAAAGCAAAGCTGAGTCAATAATTACTCCTAGGTTTCGCACCTCGCTGGTGCACTGTATATTTGAGAGGCCCAACCGTGCAATAATGGGATCCCTCTGGCACTTTAGACCAAACACAATAACCTCGGTTTTATCATCATTTAATTTAAGTTAGTTCAGGGACATCCAAGATTTAATGCTTGTAAGACAGTTTGTTAGAGGGGAAAGACAATTTGGATCTTCTGAGTCAACAGATATGTACAGTTGAGTGTCACCTGCGTAACTGTGAAATTTGATGCCATGTTCCCTGATGATTTGTCCTAGGGGTAACATGTAAAGCGAGAAAAGGATTGGCCCAAGGATTGAACCTTGCGGTACACCGCAGGTAATCTCTTTTAACTCAGAATTATGTTCTCCTAAGGTGACAGAGAATTTTCTCCCTGTTAGGTATGTCTTAAACCAATTTAAAACAGTATGCGATAGGCCACACCAGTTTGCCAGATGATGCAGAAGTATTTCATGGTCTATGGTATCAAAGGCAGCAATTATGTCTAAAAGAAGAAAAATGGTAACTTTTTTTGAGTCAATGTTAAATTTTAGGTAATTTACTACTTTAAGTAGGGCGGTTTCTGTGCTATGGCCAATATGAAAGCCTGACTGAAATTTCTCTAGAGTGCAGTTTTCCTGCATGTGATTGTAAAGATGTTCAAAAACTGCTTTTTCTAGTATTTTACTTAAGAAAGGTAAATTTGAAATCGGTCTGAAGTTATTGAATATTGAATTATATGTGCTGAAAGCACAAGAATCTAATAAGCCAAGCTATATATGTGTCCCAAAAATACAATCATAACTAGTTAATCCATATAGAAATAGTGAAATCCTTCTCCTACATAAATAGCTTGAACTTATTACTGTTTTGCAGTCCAATGCACTTCTCTTTTTTCTTTGGTGTGGCTAAACTCCAAATAGTAAACCTACCTTATTGATTCTAGTCTTAAAAGAGTAGGCGTCCTGTTTTTTGGTCTAGCACTGCATCAGATTACCTTATTGAATGTGCAGTAGACCTCTCACTGCACCCCAGACACTTCAAACGTACACCCATCCACATGATATACATCCAGGACACAGGATGACAGAGCCTAGATTTCTGCCCGCAATCTGTTTGTACGTGTAGTCACAGCACAATAGATTTACCTGCATTTTCACAACTCCTTTGATCTATCACTTTGCGCCGTAATGCACCAAAAAACACTATAAATCACAATCCCTCTGAGGACTGCGTACAGACCAAACCCATTTATTTCAGCTCCCAGCTCACCCATGATGCAGTACGTTTTTTATTCTTTCCCCGACTGTAAGCCACAACAATCCAGGGAGAAAATGAAGCGGCCGGCGTGAGTGGTCTTGCAAAAATAAGCCGTGGGCGAGTCAAACCACACAGGCCGATCCCTAACCTCTGGCGTGACCTTAATCCAACTACATCACAACTACGCTGTTTTTCTAGCCATCGGATATCATTTAACTGTTTCATTCTGATGAATTTCTTGCTAGTTTTCGTTGGGGGGGGGGGGGACTTAAAATGCGGTCTCCGGGTTTTGGAGGGTTTCAAGCAAGCTTGGGGGGGGCTGAAAGAGGCAGGACGACTAGCACAGAGACAAATTTAGAAGCGCTGAGGGTGATTCAGCACGAGGGAGGGGGGAGAAAAGGCAAACAGGGAAGGCTTGGCCAATAACGGTGCTCAACGTGGGGCTCCTGTTAATGACCTCTGTGTGTGTCCTTCTCTCTGGGATAATGTGACCTGTGGGATACAGATTTAACTAGCTAGGAGGGAGAGAAAAATACCATGCTCAGCAGAGTGCCCTGACCTTTCGCAATAACAACCCCCAAATCTGACAAGAAAGAGATAGAGAAAACCCATCCGGTGAGCTAATCAAGAGAAAAGTTTGCGATGCGTAGTGAGTGTGAAACCAGTGCAGACAGGGACTGTATAAGTAGGTGGCCTTAGCAGGCACTCTGTAGGGGCTTTTTCTCAGGAGTGAATAAATCAAAACACGGCAGATTAAAACATGACTTTGTTGTAATCAGTGCTGTTAGTTTTATCTGAAGTAGCTATTATGTGCTAGAAAGAGGTATTTTTTTTTACGTCAATTCAACTGACAACTTTTCGGGTTGTCTCATTTCACTTTAATAAGGTTTCAATTTTGTTCAGTGATGTCTCACTCAGCATACTAGCAGAGACTCGGGAAAGCTGCTACCAGGCATGCTGCGAGGTAACGATATCGAGCAAGGTGACCATGCTGTGACTCCATCACAGATATAATATCTAATTTGCTTATAGCCTTGGAGTGTGCACATGGTGGTATCCTGAGTCTACATTGTGTTTTTCCCCTCTTTGGATAAGAGCCGGCTATGCTAGTAGGGTGCATTTTTTTCAATAAAAAAGGTATTATATACAGACAAATTAAACGGGGAAAAAACAACTTGAAGTGTCTTAGTAAGGTGTTGGGGCACCACGTGCTGCCCGAACAGCTTCATTTAGTGCTTTGATGATGATGCTGATGGTGGAGGAGAGCACTGTCTAATACGTCGATCCAACATCTCCATATGTGTTCAGTTGGGTGAAGATCTGGTGACTGCAAAGGCCATAGCATATGGTTCAAATCATTTTCATACGCATCATTTTCATACGCATCAAAACATTCAATGGCCCTGCCCTATGGATTGGATATGCCCATTGTCATCCAGCATAGAAATGTGTCATCATAGGATAAAGGAGATCACACAACGGTGTATTGATTTGCAGTGACCCTTCCCTCTAAGGGGATAAGTAGACCCACACCTTCCCACTAAAATTCCCCCACAGGGCCACTGGATACCCTCACTGTATGGGATTCCCTCACAGATATCTTTTCCACATCCGTAGACCAGTGCCCATGGTTTTTGCACCACTGAACTCTTTTGAGTTCATCCCATTCGTCTTTGCATCCCTACCATAATATCCGTCTCTGTGTAATTGTTGACAGACTCTTGTAGCTGACACTGTCTGACCACGTCCTGCATTGACAGTCACGTGAGGAAGACTTGCTCTTCTGTTTTTCCTTACATGTCGCGTTAATGCACAAGCATTACAGTCCTCAAATGTGCGCTGTCGACCACAATTCCCAACCCTATTTACTGATTTCTTTCCCTTATATCAAAAATGCAGATGCCATTTTAGTCACTGATGCTCCTGCCAATTGTGCCCCAACAATAATCCCTCTTTCTAAGTCACGTAGATATTTTTCCTCTTGCCAGTTTGATACAAAATCAGAATCAACTGGGCCTGCTCAGCATTTCAATACATGCTGCCCATGATTGGATGTTTACTGCTTAAGTGTCCCATGCAGTGCATCTTTGTGTAAGCCTCAGCATTTGTCGTGTTTCTCCACTCATTTATTCAGGTTATCTTTTAATTTGCGACTCCTCTTGTATATACATTTATAATTGACTTTAGATTTTACATTGGTTTCGTGCTTGATTTATTTTTATTTTTTCGCAAACAAGTTAACAAGTCTTGAGTTGGTTTTGTTGCTGCCATGAGGATGTGTTTTGAGTTGGGAACACATGATCTGGAGGCGTATGCTAACAAGAGGGCTGAGAGAACAGCGTATGGTGGCAGATTGTGTTATTGGCTCAATTAATAGGTTCGAAAAAGATTTTAGAACGTATCAAACACATATTCAATCACTGGATGTGATGACTTATGACGTCATTATCATCATCACACGTGTCAACATAAGACTAAGCGTCATGTTCATTTAGCCTGTCAAGTGTCCATTGAAGTGATCCTAGGTCATTTTACCCATGACTGTAACTTCAAGCCTTGTTTTTTGGGGATGGGGTGGGGACGACTACTCTGGATTGGTGGGTTGCGGGAGGGGGGGGGATAGCTGACTTCAAGCCTGCACAATTACCGGGGGAGAATATCATAATTTTACGACTCATTTCAGTCATTTCATTAAAGAACCTACTTGTAGATCCTGTCCCTTAATGTCCCTAGCCCCGCCTCACTGTTTTATCACGCTTCAGTCGGCGCCATTGTCTGAAACACACAGCCTTTGTCTAAAACCTCCACTGGCACACACCTTCTTGCAGCCACACACTCCCGCATCCACCTCCCCCCCCATCTTCTAATTGTGCCCTTTCAGAGAGAAATCAATAGTTTTGTTTGCTCCCGTCTCCCCCCTGCCAGGTCGAACAATCATTCTCTCCACACATCACATGGACGAGGCGGACATTCTGGGCGACCGTATCGCCATCATCTCCCACGGGAAGATGTGCTGCTGTGGCTCTTCCCTCTTCCTGAAGAAGTGCTTTGGCAGCGGCTACTACCTCACCCTAGTCAAAGGCGGAGACGAGAAGATGACAGGGATACGCGGGGCAGCAGCTCCTACTCAGGTTACACGTCGAATGTCTGTGCAATATCATGGGAGAAGACGACATCTTAGCAAGTAGAATGTCATTTTAGAAATGGATTTGTCTCAAAATATATATATATATGTATATATATATATGTATAATTAAAATTTTACTTAACTTCAAGCCCAAATCACGTTTCAACCGTCCAAATGAATACCTAACCACAACAAATGCATGTGACGAACATGATATGCAGGTCTCTGTGACTTACATGTAATGTAGCAGACTAAACCCAATGAAACATCTTTTCCTCGTCCGACTCATTTCCTTCCCCTGTAATGATCTGTGTTTAGTCTCCCCCAGCATGATATTTGGCATACACCGCTGGGCTGGATTATACTAAATGCCACGGGGGAGGGGGGATTCTTGATCTAACCGCTCGCAGTGCCTCGCACACTTAGTTTTAATCAATAGGAGCAAATGAACAAGATGCACTGATGCCAGCAGGGCCAGTGCAATTACCATGAGTCGGTGGGCTCTTTGTTAAGACTTGAGTCATTTGTTTGTAATAAATAAATAAGAAATAATAACAAAAGAAGAAACAAAAACGATTTTCAATGAAGGTACCTTTCCAACAAGAAGTTGGCAATAAAATGGCAGTCATGCAAGCAGTCCACCTTTTGTAGGGTAGAGAAGACTTGGCCTGTGGTTGATCTCTCGCGCAGAATTGAAATGGGCTCATTGACTAGAAAGTTATCTCCTGAAACAATTGGGTTGGAAGAGGTTTCCGCTGAGCAGAGATTGTTCCGTTCCAGCCTTAAGCCGAATCGGGTTGTTATCAAATAAGGGATAAGACAAACTGTGGTAATGGCCTTAGATGTGAATTAGGTTACTAATACAAGATTGGTACATTCTGCATGCCTTGGCAAATCCCCGGTATTTGATGATTGCAGCATCCGTGTTGGTTCTAACATCTTAACTTGCTGCAATTAGATTTTAACTGGTGGGACCACGGATGTTATTCCATTAATACTGGAGACAAATTGTGAAGGAGGTGAAGATAATCCGTTTTGGAGGCGCAGCACAGTGAATCCTTTTTAATCTGTGTCTGATTAATAGGAGAAGGAATATTCGTCGAACAGTAGCAGCCTGGACGAAGGTATCGGTAGCCAGAACTGGAGCAACAACTCCGATCCTACAGGTATGACCATAAACAGACAGTTTAAAAGAATGCTACTGTTGCTAATGGTTTGCTAATATGCTATTACTAACATTAAATACTCAATGAACTTCAACCATGTTCACTTTTGGGAATGCAATGTAATTCGTAGATTGTAATTTATGCTCTCAGTAGCTCCTTTTTTTAATAAAGTTACAAATAGGTTATTATGGATGTTTTCAAAGAAAGAATAATACGCAAGTGATCTTTACCTCTCACACACATCACTAGACATAGTTCCATCGTTCTTGATCTGAACTGTTCCCTGTGTATTACCCCAATCGCGGCTCAGACCAGTGGATGTCAATGCCTCTTTTTAGTGTCACTGGTGGATGGGTTATCCCCTTCATTGTGACAGTAATAAGAGACTCAAGTGATTCTGGTCCAGTAACCCAGACATCCTTTGGGCCCTAACAAGGGGCTGTGTGTCTGCCAATCGTGGCCAGTTGTCCAAAGCTTTAATGAGAAATAGGACGACACTACTCCCTTAAATATATATACTTTTTTTCTTCTTCAGGTTGAATCATATAGTTTGATAATGCACATTAAAGGAAAGGGCTCTATATGTTGGTAATCTAAATGTGTAGTGTATGCTTGTGCATGGAATAATGCACTGAAAACCCACATCGATGCTGGAATGAACAGCAGGACAGAGTATCAGATAGTTATTTTATTATATAGAATCGACCAGACAAGGCCAAGCCTCTGAATGATTAGATTAGCTGATTGGTTTGAGATTTGGGGATTTGTCGTTCCTCTTGTGACATTAAAATTGTTGAACTCATTTATTCTCACATTCATTAGAAAATTGCAAGATGAGTGCAAAACATATATACAGGATGCTTTTTTCAAAATATAGGATACCGATTTGTGCTCCAATGTACCATATATATGGAAATACATGTGATTTATTGCATGCTTACGCCATGATAACCATATTTATGATTTAGAAAATATAGTTGTAGCCAGCAGTGGCAGGGCATTTCTCTTGATTAAAGCTACTCTGCCTCTCGCACAACTACCGGCCCACACACACATCCTACCCAGTGCGGTTTTGGCGGACGTGTGATTGTGATCCATTTGCTTCCCTATAAAGTAGGAGCTTTGCCTGGTTAAGCAGCTGTGATTATCTAGGAGAGGCAGGGATCAATAGAGACCAGTGAGCTTCCCCGGCAACACTCCTCTGATGGATTCTAATGGAGATGCAGGCTCCTCGTCTCCGCCTCTCACCATAGGCAGAGGGAGATTTATGACCACAGACGACCGATCTGTGGTCAAGGGTCCTGGGCGGGCGGGGTGGGGGAGCTGTGTATTCTTTATACGTCATCAGAATATTTGTGTGTTTGATTCTATTTAGAATCTATTATCTGCCACTGTGTTGTGTTATTTTACTTTGTTTTGTTTTACGTACACGCACAGTTTGAATCAGAGGATTCTGTTGGTCCTTGTAATGGATAATTTCAATCTATGAAAGAAAATAACCAATTAATGAGAGGGAGAAACCATGAAAAGATCAAGTACAATTTTATTGATGAATACAGAGTCTGAGTCAGAGTCTGTGCAAAGAGAAATGACTACAGTGAGCTCAGTCTAACGATATAGCAAGTTCTGATGAGTTGACAAGGTTGAAACGAGTATATCGGTCTAAGATAAACAATCGTGCCATTTGGTCAAGGTCTTTTGCTCCACATTCTCGTTCCGTCCTCTTCCTGTCCTCTCCAGAGGAGACGTCGGTGGAGAAGCTGGTGCAGCGCCACGTCCCCGAGGCCGTGTTCCTGGAAAGCATCGGGCAAGAAATGACCTTCGTCCTGCCCTACGGCGGTGCCAAGGACGGCACCTTTGCCCTGCTCTTCAAGGAGCTGGATCTGGAGATGGCGGATTTGGGCATCACCAGCTATGGCATCTCTGATACCACACTGGAGGAGGTAGATCTCACTAGAACCAGTGTGTCCTCCGCGATACTATTACAGTTTTCTTGCAATCGCTTTGGCACTAATAACACGACCGTGTGATTGTTTTTCAAAACTCTTGACGCAGAACTCAGAACAGATCACCGAAATGCACTTTTTTCTCTCCAAATGCTTGGATACAATACACATACAACTAAAATAATATGTTCATTGAAAAGGAATCACTGTTACCAAGGGCTACCATTTCAAAGTGCAATTCATACATTACAAATGAGATGACTGTCTTTAAATTTCATACGATGCATCTAACTATCAACTAACACGACTACTCAAAATGATAAGTCACTGTTGCACAACTCCTTACGCATAGCTTTATGGAAACTGATAAACATGTTTAGATAATATAAGTTCCAGAGTAAAAACAGTTTGGATATAGGATTTGATCACCGTCTTTTATCAGACGCTGTTTCCATGGTCCCATGTACCACTCTTCTAGACAATGTGTTCAGGTTGGACGGTGTGTCTTTGCAGGCCCTTGCCATCGCTTTTGCAATACTGACAACTCGCTAGTAACAATTGATCTCACATTGTAGTATACAAAATATACAAAAATATATAAAGAAAAAAAAATGGCAACAATATGGAGCAGACAGGTTATGCAGGTCACGCAGTGAGAGGTGAAGGGGGAGGAGAAGGGTGATGAGAAGGAGGAGCAGGAGGAGGTGAAGGGTGATGACAAGGGGGAGCAGGAGGAGGAGCAGGAGGAGGAGAAGGGTGATGAGGAGCAGGAGGTGGAGAAGGGTGATGAGAAGGAGGAGCAGGAGGAGGTGAAGGGTGATGACAAGGGGGAGCAGGAGGAGGAGCAGGAGGAGGAGAAGGGTGATGAGGAGGAGCTGGAGGCGGAGCAGGGTGATGAGAAGGAGGAGCAGGAGGAGGAGAAGGGTGATGAGAAGGAGGAGCAGGAGGAGGAGAAGGGTGATGAGAAGGAGGAGCATGAGGAGGAGAACGTAGAGGGTGATGATGAGAGCGACATGGTAGAGAACAAGGTTTTGCATCTCAAGACAGTCAGTTGAGGAAGTGGTTTTTGTTTGACAATTTGTAGCTGTACTTAAATTAGTTTGGGATTATATTTGACAGTAAATACATTTCAAATGTTGCTCAATGATTCCACTGTTTCTCTGTTGCACCACTCTTCTTACAGAAATGTATTTAGAACTATATTGAAACATGTATCCAGTAGTTTATACTTTATGCCAACAATTTAACAGCGAAACTATCGGTATGTTGTGTGTGGAGGATCGTAACTAATGTCACCATGGTGTTTCAACATTAATTATGGATTTGAACCAATGATTCTGCAGTTGGAAGGCAAGATTTTGAAAACACGACAGCCTGTGTTGCAAGCGATGACCATTTTGAGTGTTGTGTCTAAGGTTTTAAAAAAAATTGCACAAAGTTCGGAAATGATTGCCAAAGTGAATGTGTAAAACACTGTAAAATGCATGTTGTTGATCATCGCTGTTTATGCAGTAAATACACACGTGCACACACTTGAAAGGTAAATTAAGAGACGCACACACATTTTCCCCTTGCACATGTGCATTTGTGTGCTCACAAGCTTGTTATTAAAGATGCATTAGTATACACACACACACACACACACACACAAACAAAAATGTCATACTTGTACATCACACTGAAACATATGTACAAAATAAACCACCCCCATGACAAAACAGCTCTACGGATAGGGTATGCATGCTAAGCTGAGCATCAGACCATGTTGGTACAACCAAGTAACCATGGTGAACATACTTAATATATCTGGGAAACGATTCCCAGAGCTTTTACCCTGCTGTGGGCTGTTTTCATAATTCATTTTTCAGCATCAGACATTCAGACGGTAAAAGGTTGTTTCTCATTCAACAGAAAGTTCTCAAGTAAAAAAAAACAAGATGTCAAGTGATATTTTCCGTGTGGGCGGTGAAACAGTTTGTGGTAAACAAGGCACAAAAGAGTGAGGGCAAATGTGTTCGCTTTGCATAATTAAGATGGAGTCTCCGCACCTGTCATTGCCGTGTCCATTTATGTAATGACACATCACAGCGCAGGATTTGAGTAGGGATGACAAGGTGTTGTGACCTTTTATTGGATGCATGGTTACATGATTGCTGTTTGTTTGACAGATATTTTTGAAGGTTGCGGAGGACACGGGAGTGGATGTTGAAATTCCAGGTAGGACAACATGATCGCTTTCGCTGCTTGTTCACTTACACGTGGAGGTTCTGGAGCTCCTCACTGTTTTTGGGTTAATTAGTATGGGGAGCCATGTGTACTGTAAAGCATCCTGCTGAGACTAAGGGAACACACGTTCATGCGCTCATTGATTAGCCCTGGCGCTTGATGGATTCTTCTTACACTTCATTTAGATCCTGCGGTGCTTTGGATTACCAACCAAAATACACACAGTAAAATGTTCACACTCAAGCCTGACCCCACCTGAATTCTGGTGCTTGTGGTGATATCATCTTGCAGGCCAAGTTCTTATTCTGTTCTTATTGTTATTTATAAACCTGCTGAATATGGGTCAGGGCAGCACAACATATCATCTGTGTATTCCCACAGCTAACGCTGAGCCGCTGGTTAGAGACTGGAAGAGAAGTTCCCGAGAATCGAAGCGGAACGGCATGGCAAACGTCGGGACAGATTCAGACCACGCCGCAAGGAAAAGTGGCACGTGATTCCACGTTAATGTTCAAATGAGAACGGAGCATTTCAACTCAAGTTTGAGCATTACCCTTAACCCAAAAAAAAAATGGATGTGATTAAAAATGTTTTTCCTCATGAATTTATTTGAACAGATAGCACAGTGTTTTAAAGTTGCCCTCTTTTCCCCTTACTTCTGTTTTCTGCCTGGCTGCATCTAAAGAAGATCTTAAGGGAAGGTTCAACAGCAAAGTGGAGGGTGAGCGCAGCAGTCAAGGTCCTGCCATTATGTGCACTCTTAAGGGTTGTGTTAACTTTTAAGTGAAAGAGCTTCGCTTTGAATATTGCTTTTTATTTGATCACATATTGTGTAAATGTAACATTTTTATTTGTACAATTATTTTTTGAGCTGTATTCTCATTTTTTTTTATTGATATACTTGGCGGGAGCATATGCACCCTGGCAGCTATCTTGAAAATCAATCTGGTTTACAATTTGAATGTGCTTTGTGTTTGAAACTTTTGTGCCTTCAAACTCGCAATGCATGGGGTTCAGTCATATCATGCTTTTGAAGAGCTGAAGGGTTTTTTCCAACATTTACCATTTTGAAGAAATTATGATATACTTGTATAAAGGCTAAAGAAAAAGTTGGAACTTTTATCTTTATGGTTATTTATGTCCACAGTAGAGGATGTCACAATTGTTTTGTTTAACACTCTCAGCTTTACAAATTACGTCAGACATGATTTTGTATGATGATCTAATATTCAGCACTAAAGAATGTGCATTATTATTTAAGTATCATCAAAAGTAATTTAGCAAGAGCTTTTGGATATATGTTTGTGTGTTTGGTAGACATGGTATTGTAACTAGAAGAAAGCGATCAAAGTGCGAGTACGTAAAGTTTGCTGAGATCAATCATCTAAATTTTGGACTTCAGCGAGAGTCCAAACATTGAGCCAATACGCTTTTGTCCCATAGTTGATTTTTAAGGTGTACTCTGTGTTCCTTCTTGCAGACTCGAATCGGGTTACCAAGGCAAACGGGAAGGGTTCTATGGTGATCACAGGGTGGCACCTGATCAGGCGACAGTTCCTTGCTCTCCTCATCAAACGCTTCCACCACGCACGCCGGAGCCGCAAAGGACTCATCGCTCAGGTAACGGTCCTGGACCAGCCCCACCACAGACAGGCCATGGGGAGTTTGAGAAGATCCCTCGGCAGCATAGAATCAACAGAATCGATCAACGCGTCTTGTGTTCGAAATTCTCTCAGGCTGTTGTCACCTGGGCACTTTTTGTGTCCAGTTCAGAAGGGTGCCGATTCAGTTTGTGACCCCAAGTGCATTGTTTCAGCAGCTAAGCAGCGATGAGTACCATTGTTATTGATTGACGAAAAAATGGCATAGTGGGACGTTGTGAGCACCTTTATTTTCTACAACATCTTTAAATGGCAAAGCTGAAAACTAAATTGCATTGTAATTTAAAAATCTGCTCTCCTTGAATGTGCTTGTCTGCCCAGCATACCTTGTTTTGAAGATATGCTTTGTATTCAGTCCTGTGTTCGCACTCAGAATGCATTATCAGCCCTTAAGGCCAGGATGTTTTCGTTTAAGCCTCTCTCTCTCTTTCTGTGTGTGTGTGTGTGTGTGTGTGTGTGTGTGTGTGTGTGTGTGTGTGTGTGTGTGTGTGTGTGTTTACATGTGTGTGTTCATGCGTTTGGTCTCATCTTTATGTTTTTAGCTGCCTCCAGTTGCCAAGGAGACAAAATCTATCTCTCAAAACTTTTCAAGACACAGAATACAAACATCCTTTTTTGTTATGAAATTATCCTATATAGAAATTCATCAGCACATGAAAGTAAAAGAAACGCCCATCATCATTTGTTTGCGAGTATGCTAATAATGCTATTTAATTGGCTATTTATTAGTTGAGATGATCATAACAATTAGCAATCTGACAGGTTGCTATTAGCCAATTAGAGGAATGTCTACATAATTTGACTTGTTATGAACGTTGTAATTTCAAGTCAAATCCAATAAATTGAATACTTACATACTTCAAAAAGTCTAAACCAATAAACGGCTCTAGCAATGTGCGTGGCTCTTTCCTTTGAAGGCCTCATTATTCGCGGGAATAAACCTCCCCTGTAATTTCATTCTGCATCTCCAACCTATTGCCATCTTCAGCCACCGGCGTGCAAATCTGTATTCACAACAGTCGGGTAGATGTGGTGTAACCCCATCATCAATGAAAGATATTATGACACGTAATTAATTAAACTTGAAAAGATATTGTGAAGAGACGCCGCTCCGCAACGCCTTCGCGCGAGCGTGTTAACACCCCACCTCTGCCGCCGCGCGCCACTCTTTCTCCTGCAACGCGCTGCAATACCCATCCCCATTCATCTTTGTCAATCCAGGACGTCCCTCTTTTATGTTCTGCAGTGGAGCGGTGGGTGCGTGAGTGTGTGCATTTACTCTCTGTGGGTGTGTGCGTTCGCTATAGTGTGTGTCTTGAGTACGCAACGGTATTTGAATAATTATTTTCGGTGTGTGTGTGTGTGTGTGTGTGTGTGTGTGTGTGTGTGCTTCTCCATATGTTTCTTCTCCACCTCTTTGTTCCGGCATCACTTGTGAGCCTGACAAAAGGTTTGAAAGTCATGTAAGCAGCTCCAATAGTCAGCCGATACCATTGTGAGGAGAAGTAATCTCCTGAAACATAGCCACCGCGGAAAGACATTATTGCATGGACCTCAAAAGGACTGATTTATTGGGAGGGAAGTCAGGGATTACGGTTAGGGACACCGCCTGTCAACACTGATGTGGTGAAGTGCTGAAGTGCCGATTGGTGGAGCTGGGCTGGTAGAGTTTAAATAGATCTGACTGGGACTGCAAAGCACCTGACGCTTTGAGCTGGTGGTAGAATTACACTCAGGTCAACCCCCAGAGCAGCATGTTGGGACCCTGGCCTTTGCAGAGTTCTGTATTGAAGAGGTGGATGACTTGTTGTCTGAATATTCTCGTTTTTGACAACCTGTTGGGTGCTTACATAATTATTCTCTATAGGCTAAACTTTACAGAGAGAGCGTATGCTGTATTCAACTGGAATTCTATTTAACATCTGGATAAATTAATAAACACTGAATATTGTGTAACGAAAAACGTGTTAAGCGTGATTAAAACAATGGCCATCTTATTTGAAGGGGGCTTACACCCGTTTAGCCGGCAAACCGGCCTCTTTTTGCCCCACCAAAGTGGTGAACGTGATAAACTCATGCATAGTTCATGGGAGTGCATTAGCTCTGCCAGCGTAATGACTTTCCGCCTCCCCTTGTTTGCTGCATGCTAACACTAGAGGAACTGCCGACTCTCAAAGACAATTACCATCAGAGAAAGAGAGAGAGAGACATTTGTCCTCCATTGTGGAATCTCACTTTCAACCTGGCTCCCATTCCTCCTCTCCACCATTTTCCGTTGCCTAAGCTTCACAGTAGATGCAGGACTTTTCAATTTTGCTAAAATGAATTGGCTCTGCGCATCACGTAATGCAATTAATCATGTTCAACAAACCTCCCTCCTCTGTCGAGTCCCCTTAGACATTCAAGTGATTCAACATTAAAGATATTGTGCATTCCTGTTTTGACCTTTTTGTCAGTTCCAAGTATAAATTTAAAAGAAAAAGAATCAGAATGAGAGCAAAAGTGTGTGTGTGTGTGTGTGTGTGTGTGTGTGTGTGTGTGTGTGTGTGTGTGTGTGTGTGTGTGTGTGTGTGTGTGTGTGTGTGTGTGTGTGTGTGTGTGTGTGTGTGTGTGTGTGTGTAAAGACTGGAATGAGACTAGAAAAAGACTGGAACATAATGATTGTCTCACTATTGGTTTTCACCAGTTGCCTTTATCGGCAACCTGAAATATCGAAACACACCACACCCCCCGCCCCCCTACACACACACACGCACCCACACGCTCACATACAGAATTCGGTGGATTTGTTGCTATGGCGGTCAAATGTCCCCCTACCCATTGCCTTTCCACCCACCCACACATACCAACTTAATACATTAAGGGAGGAAGATACACACTGCAGCGCATTACATTATGACGCGGAATATATTCTGTTCAACGAGAGCTAATGACAAGCAGGAGATGGACGATGATGATAATCACTTTAATCACTCCTAGTGTTGGCTAATTGGATTAGGCCATAACGACATGTCCCTCTTTGAAAAATTGTTCCTGGTGTTAGCACACTCAATAAGGACACCATAAATAAAAAACGGTCGTAAATAAAATAATGATTATCAACAGCAAGTGTCGAACATCACCATTAATGAAGTAACCTTTATTAAATGTGTAACATGTCCAAAACAATGTCTTCTGAAACATCCTTGCAAAGGTCATAGGTTCTTTCTTTGTTTATTTTTAGGTGGTCCTGCCCGCTGTCTTTGTCTGCCTGTCCCTCATCTTCTCCCTCATTGTACCACCTTTCTCCGAATACCCAAGTTTGGAGCTGCAGCCCTGGATGTACGGACTACCCCAGAGCACCTTCTACAGGCATGGCACTTCACTTCTAAATATTATTATCGTTCTGTTATTACACGTATATTATTATCATTATTAAACATCACGCTATTGAAGATAATAAACCAAAAATGTATCAAACGTCCACCCGAATTATTTCCAAATGGCATGTCCTCTGTGTTGTGTGTGTAAGTGTTGCTGCCTTCTCCACCGTGGCATGTTAACACTGACAGCATGTTGATGTCCCCAGGGCCCTGATATCACATAGCGTGGCAAGACTTTGTGCTTGAGGTCTTAACTGGCATCATCTCCCATCTAACCAAACCATTAACGCAAACCAAAGTCTATTCATATTAATTTCTTGAACTGCCAGTGAGTAGCTGCCATTCATAACTTGAATATCCCTTGGTAGCACTTTGAAATAAATCTACATGCCTGCACATAATTCATTGCCCACTTAATTTAAATTGGTATAATTCGGATGCCATAGATTGCCATTCTGCTTAAAGAAAAATGCCTGGCTAGAAAACACAAAAACATATACAGTATTGTGTATCCTCTATGCATCTTCAATGCGGTTGCTGTTGGTGCATGTTGTAACACCGTCGTTTTTTGTTTTGGGTTTTTTTTATGGTGTCAATACATTGACTCCTGACTTGCCTCGCAGAACAATTGAGTTTTTTTTCAATAAACAGCATTGGCTGACTACAGTGGTGGAAACCTGTTGAATATTTCATGCGGGAGTCTCACCAATACTCTGTAATACTGAATCCAACCGCATGCAGCGACAAGAAATCTTATTGGATTTAGTGCCTCACCTCATTTGTATTCTCAATGGATTGCTTATCCCTGTACAGGGAAGATCACTGCATTGCAATGGATCAACCCTGCTGAATGGTTTAAATAGACTATCAGATCCCAGCATGTTGCTATGGAGACAATATTTGTAAAAACCTACCTGACTGAACTCTACTCAAGACTAACAAGATAGCAAAGCTTTTTACCGTTCAACTATATGAGCTGTCACAGTTGACATGCATGTGACTGAAAACTTTGAAATTAGTCACATTATTATTATTCTAAGTCTTTTTTTTAGGTTCTTCTTTGACATTCTCTTCCCGGTCAATCACAGCTGTCTTTTAACTTGAGTTACTTGAATATGCCGCTCTCTTCGATGACAACAATTAAGATAATTTTGTTCTTTGACCTTTTGAGTTTAATGAGATGACTTGCGCTGAACTACTTTAGTAAATGTTTTTTAATCATTTCAGAGTTTTAATAGTGGTTTGTGCTATGAGTAATACAATATCAACTTAAAACAGTTCAAAATGTCCAACGGATTTCTAACTGACTAATTGAAGTAATGCGGGAAGTTCAACTAAGAAGGTCCTTAGAAACTGTCCATTACAGTGTGTGGTTTGACAAAGGTTGCCTTTTTGACACATTTTCTGAAAAGAAACAACGTAACATTATGTCAGTATGTATCACAAGAGAGCAACAGACAATTTTTTTATGGAAAGCAGACCAAGACAATACTGCTGTGTCATATTTTCCAACTATACAAAGTTATTATAACGTGGCTTTCCATCCAAAAACAAACAACTAAATGAGTTCCACCATTTCTGTGTATTTGTTCCACAAGCCACGCACAGTTGTTTTACCTCATACGTGTTAATCTTGCCATTGTTAATAGCAAAACATATCACTGCACATAGTCTATTTGAACACCGTATTTTGACCCTTTCGGTGGTGGTGGTTCTGCTCGTTTGACCTTCACAGAAACGCTAAATTAAGCGATCAACATTGTATTAATCCCACAGGCAAGCAGGTGGTCACAGTTGGAGCTCCGCCAAGGCCTTTACGAAAGTGCACTCAAAATGAAAGGGCAAATTTGGTGTATTTAATGATGGGATTGAAATTGGACATGGTCTGTTGTTACCTTAAATACCTTTTCAGATGCCTTAAACATGTGGTCAAACTTGACACATACAAGCCACGTAGCACCTTTGCACACTTAGGACATTTACACACTTTTTAGTTTAAGTGCTAATCTTTATTCAGTTATGTTGAAGACCACACGTAAATAATGTAAAAACAATTATGTTTCAAGCCATTGCGATATTATATCAAACCAAAGATATCTTGAATCAGAACTCACCTACATACTGTAATGTTCTCTCATAGCTCCATACATTACCTACTGTGTGGAAGTGTGGGGAAAACATGCAAATCCTAAACTAGTCAAATTCTCATGCCAAAGAAGAGAGCTCTAAGACTTGTAAATCGATCATATTATTATGAATCAACTAACACACTATTTGCTAACCTTCGTGCTTTATAATGTTGTGATCTAGTTAATTTACTGCACTGATAATGTACAAAGCACAAAATAATTTACTTTCTAACTTATTTAGAGGTTGTTTGAAATGAGAGAGAACCAGTATGATTTCTGTGGATTAGGTATGTTTAAAAAATTTAAGTGTAAGAACAAATATGAAAAATAGTGGCATGTCTGTCTAAACTTGTGGAATAGTTGTTGATCTTAGTTTTTCTTTTTTTTAAGGTGGTAAACAAATATAAAACTAAGGTTTGATCATTATTGTGTATGAAATGTTTGGAATTGTTGATTTTTGCTTTGGTTTTTGTTTTGTCTTTGTATATATATGTTATGTTTAAAGGGTATGTATAATAAGATACAACGTCAGCCTTCACAATTTTACTGTCAATAACTTTTGTTTGTTTCTATTTTATTTAAATGTAATGCCCTATTGTTTATTCATTTTGCATGCAATCATTTTGGAAAACGTATTAGTAAAAGTATTAACTACTATTATATCCTAAAACAAAAACAAAACATATCTCACCCTTGGTGCCGCAGAACCCCATAACATGTTTGTTTGTTTTTTATGCTGGAAAAAGGAAAAACATTACATTTAATGCAAAAGGAAAAACATGGTCACAATGATAAATCAAATTTTCCATTGGTGTATCAATGTCTATAAATTTGAGTCTTAATGGTCTTCTAATCCTGCCCGCTAATTCGTTAAGCCATGCCCTCCCTGGATAAATCAATGACATGGAACACTTGATTACCACTACTTGTGGTACAGTATCTGCAACTGTCCACACACGAGCCATTAACTCCAGCTCCCAGAGTTCCCTAGGGGGATGGACAGTTGGCCTCAGTAATCTAACTGCCTAAGGCCCTGGATCTGTGCTTTCATGGTTTTGCTCCAATTCTAGATATTTGCTCAACCTGTTGTGATATTGACCTAAATGTTTGTTTAGTTGCGGTGGTGGGTAATTGAGAGATTGAAAGATCATTCTTGGATTATTTTTGTAATCCGTTTTTTTGTGAGGAATTAATTTAGGAGACTAACCAGGATGAATGACTTTACAGCAAAGACGGGCCAGGGAACATGGAGGTGTCTAATGTTGCGGACTCGCTGGTGAATGACCCAGGGTTTGGTACCAGGTGCATGGCCGGAGATCCAATAGAGTAAGTATGACTGCTGGTCGACTCATTAAATAGGCCTGTGGGATTAATTTAATTATCCTTATTAGCATACACATTTTTATGTTTCTCGTGTTGGTGGGAAAGTACTCATGTGGATTGGATCTTTGAGTTAGCAGCGTATGTTTGTACTTTCACTAACTTAAAAGTGCACAGGGAGCACATATTCAGTAGAAAGGGGCAGCTCAGCACAATCACAAAGTCACTAATTGAAATTTGAATCAATAAGTCATTACCATTTGCTAATTTGATAATATGAACCAACCCTCACTAAAAACAAAACGGCCAAAGACACAGCAATGTGAAAAAGCTTACCTTACCTACCCAGCATATGCTTTCTACATACAACTGTGATAGTGCACTTACCATCGAGGTGTGATTCTATTTGATCTAGAGGGGAGGTCAATCATACAAATTGTATAGAACAAAAGTTATTTCATATTGTTTGACCATTCATCGTCATAAAACCGTCTTTCACCGCAGCTTTGTACAGAAACCCTGAGGCTGAATGTTATTGTGCAAGTGTTTTTGTATGCATGGTATGGTATCGTATATTTAAATATAGTTGTCAAGCGGGAGCGCTGCTGATATCTCTCGTCATATCGCAAACTGTTCTGTCAAGCATGATTAAGTTGAACTTCTTCCACTCTAAAAACGTGCCAGCTGCTGCAGAGATGTGGTTTGCTAATGACAATCACATACGTGTGTTAGTTATTACGTACTTTAAGCAACACCTATTGTGCAATACATTTAAAAAATAATAATCTAAATCTATCACATGCTTTTCCCGTGCCTTACCTCAGGAAGTTGCCATGTGCCTCCAATGCATCCGATTGGTTTACTCCCTCTGTGGACCAGTCAATCAGTGACATCTTCCTCAACGGGAATTGGTCCATGGCTAACCCTTCCCCTTCCTGCCAGTGTAGCACTCCTGTGCGAACCATCATGCTGCCAGACTGCCTACCTGGTGCAGGGGGTCTACCTCCACCTCAGGTTAGTCTACGCCTTCTGCAAATAATAATAATAATACAAACAATAATAATACATTTCATTTATAGGCGCCTTTCTAGACACCGAAGGTCACCGAAAATTGCATAGAATGTAAATCCAAATGGTTAAACCAATTGTTTAATGTATGCTGCTGTTGCTTTACGTTTCTGGTTGTGGTGAAAGGTTCTTCAAAGGTTGAAGGTTAAATCATTGTTTTCAACATTTAAAAAAAGAACAGGACATGATACAATATATACTGGTCATGTATATAGTCAAGTTATGCCAGCACACATTTTGAGGCTGGTTACCCTAATGTGTCTTGTCGTCAAAGCAGTTACCACGTCAAGCCACGTAGTATGTCAATAAACAACCCAATCAATTAGTGTTTCAAATACTGAAAACATGCTGAAATTGTAATCCTATTGATAATCAAAAATGTTTAAACAAAATAGAATACCACTTCTACATATACAACATAAGAACATTGTAATATTGGCCTATTAGTTAGATGTGCAATATTTATACTGCTTAGTGTAATAATACTTGGACTAGGCAAATGTTAATGTAAAGCGGAGAGAAACATGCTTTCTTATTTTACAAGAATTATTTTTCATTACACATACTGTTATCAAATCTAGCACTCTGAAATGATACATTTGTGACTTCAATTGTATAGCGTTGATGGGATGTGCGTTTGCATCAGTGGATTACTGAAATCACCTTACCATGCCAATCATAAGTTCACATCTTTCCTTTAGTATGTGATTTTCACAGGTAGGTCCATGTAGTTCTGAAAGGCAGCTAGCCGGAGTGCTCTGTGTCCAATGTGTGTCAAGATAGTCCCATGCACAACCAGGCAGTGCCCATATTTCGACAGATAATGAACACCAGATTCCTACTGTCACACCAAGAAGCACACGCTATCATGTTATATTAGCTCTTCAGTCAGTCAAAACTCAAGTCTTGATTTGGCAAGTTAAAATTATGTCCAAATAGTTCACACCTGGACCATTCAAGTGACCAAAAAAACACTTAGGCCTGATTTCCCGCACAGGGATTAAGCCTAGTTCTAGACTAAATCTCCCTGTCAATGGAGATTCTCCATTGAAAATAGTTTTTAGTGATTTCCCGCACAGAGATTAAGCCTAGTTCTAGACTAAATCTCCCTGTCAATGGAGATTCTCCATTGAAAATAGTTTTTAGTCTAGGACTTGGCTTAATCCCTGTAAGGGAAACAGGGCCTTAGTGTATAGTGTACACAAGTTAGACTTTATTGATGGGAAGTTAGTTTGTTCCTTTCTCTGCTCCTGTGGTGACTCATGAGCACTTTTCTGCCTGACTCACTTTAAAACGATTTACTGCTTTTTGCCATTTTTATTACGTCCATTAGGAAACGGCCTTCAGATTTCATAGTATCACATCGAATCTTATGTCGGAGAATGTTCGTAGGAATACTTTTCTCGTTTACTCTTTTTCTAGACGTTTCTTTAACTCTTAACCTTTTAGCAGAAGCTCAATGTCCGGTAAGCCCTGAGCTTGCAAACCTCCTGATCATCCAGCAATCCTGGGTGGATTGCGTGCCTCTCCGGAAAATCAATGCCAATGTTTCATAGGCGATTACCCTAACAACATACATGGCCAAATGCAGGGAGGGTGAATGTTCCAGGGCTGGCCCCGGGAGACTTAATCCTAGCTCAGATCGATAAGAGGACTCCCCTACTCAGGCCAGCTCTCAGAACCCCCAGCACCAGCAATTAAGTGGGCAGAGCGATGAGCCTAAATGGATTCTACTAACACGACCCAAATAAAAACGTCAAGGCCGGAAAGTGAAGGGATAGAAGCACCTTTCCACTTCATTTTATTGAACATTACTTTCGGTGTTTACTCTGGCTTCAAGGAGGGGGCCAGTGCCTTTATTGTCTTTGCAGGATAAGATTTGAGAAAAAAAATATCCTCTCCCACTCTGCCCCTCGTTCTTTTTTGGAGAGATATGAGTTTGGGGCGAGGCGGCTAATCTTTGCAATCATAAAGATGATTGATGAGTTGAAAATGTGAGGTAAAGAGTGCCGTTTTTGTGGTCATGCGGAGATGCCGTTTTAGATGTTCTTTGTACATCATGGGGAGTTTTGTGTAACAGTATGTCTGAGATTGGAAACCAGACAAAAAGTGGTGACACACATGCTGGATTATTTTGGAATGTTTATATTAAGTAAATGTTGTTGCCCTTTATTTTGTAGATACGCTACATTTTTGATTGCTTTTTGTCTTTACCTTTCATTACATCTAAAATTATTATGACAACAAAATGTTTTTATCAACCATAACAACCTGAAGTTCACCACACAATACCCAGTGGGTTTAAATGTTATGCTCGAAGGAAATACCTTTATCATTCGGTGACTTAACACAACATTTCAACCGAAATTGGGAATTGAACATCAACAGTTTTTACTTAAAATAGGAATATTCTCTGGGTTGACTGCTCCCTTTGATGAGCTGGATGTCTCAGGAATACCAAGGTGATCCACAAGAGATATGATTTTGAGCGTATGGATTTCTGGGGCTTGTTCAGTCTTGCCACATGTCTTCAGAAGTCAACAGATGTTGTTTTCAATTGACTCCTCTTGTAGAATGCGAGGTAATGTGTCAGTGCATATCTAGGTTAGGAATATTATGCATACATGGAGTCTCGTCCGGAAGAGGAAGCTTAGGCACTGTGCAGGCGATCTGTTGGGAATTATTTGAACAGTGCATTGTGATATGGGGTTACCTTTGTAATGCAACAGTTATAATAGGCATTTTTGCCTCCTTTTATTTATTGGCTTCCCTTTCTGCTTTTTGGTCCCTTCCTTTTTTCGTCACCAGAACACACAGAAACTTGACATTTGTTCACAAATAATACAATTTTGTCAATGGGGAAAGGTTTAAAAAAAGGTGCAAAGTGCAAGAAGCATATAGACTGACCAGGTTAGTGGTTTACTCAAAAACATTCTGAAAAACTTTAAACGCAGTCTAGATTAGATTGTGTAGTGGGTGAAGAATGTTACATTCATGCAAAGCACGTGAAACCCTTGCATGTTCTGAGAAGATTCCAGATTAATGTATGTAATGTAGAGCGAGAGAGAGTTATTGCATGCATCTCAGGTACCTAATGTCTGTATTTCTTAATGTATCTCCTGTTGAGATCTCTCACAATATCAGGGGCACTTCAGACACCATGCTGTTTTGTGAAATGACCCTTTTTGAAGCTGTCTGGCTCCTCCACCGCTTCTGCTCTCCCCCCACCTTCCTTTGAGAAGACACTCTTTACAAAGGTGGCGCTATCACACAATCTACCACTCCAAGTCCTCGACAGATCTGTAATGCCTTGTTGAGCTCGTGCAATTCGTACTGAACTGCGCTTCGTGTCACAAGCCCGGCAAGGCAAGGGGCCACTTTTCCCAGCGCAAAGGAGATGGGGGGGCGGGGCGACAAGGGGTGTGAATTATTTTTACATGATGGCTGTCGAGAGAATGGGACAAAAGAGCAGAGCCCTCACCGCCAACCTTGTTCTTTTTCTGACGTCTTCTTAACAATGCTGTCCCGGCGTTCTCTTCTTGTAGGGGCCCATTTTGGATCCATGAGTGTTCAGTATAAATCGCCACGGCCGTCACTTTCTGTCCTCTGGTTCTTGCTGTTCCTCATTCCCTTTTTCCTGCGTTTTTCTTTTTTGTTTTGCATCCACTATTGCCATTTTTATGTCCCATTTTATTTTTCTACAAATGTTTGTGTGTTGTTCAAATATAAGCGTTTTCTGTGATAATACGATGCAAAACACAACCTGGTGCCAAAAGTGATTTATCTTTTATCTTTTTTTTATCTTCAAAGGTCACTTTATGGCCTGCCGATCCACATTTGAAAGGGAAAATTATCACATAATTATGCAGAGGTACTACTACATTGGGCAGCTTTAACAAGCTGCTTTATAATTTGGTAGAGTGAACTATCATTTTCTGTTGCCCCAGCATGACCTCGATGTGAATTGTTACATAATGGGTTGACGGTCGTTCCTCTGAGAACATGCAATGCAATCCTTCAGTTTTTAATACGAAACAATGATTTAAAATGTAAAGATGTAAGAAATTTTAAGATTTAAAATGTTGCTTTTAAAGAAATATTTATGTATGATAATACAGGTAACTCTGTGGTATAAAGAATAACATATATTAAGAGTTGTGAGGCAATTAGAACTCCACCTTCTTTTCTAATTAAAAACATTAATCACCAGGTGTATACTTCTTGCCTGTAGGGTTTTGGGGACCTAAATAGATTTAAGACACTGACCACCAGCAAAAAACACAGATTATATTAAACATACATATACAGTATATTCCACCGGTTCTACTGTTGAATAAATCATGGCACACTATGTGTACATGCTTGCTTTCTTGTCTCGTTCCTGCTCTTCCAGAAATATGCCCTTGAGAAACTACAGTAAGAGACGAAGGGGGGGGGGGGGGACAAAGACTCAAAACTACAGGAGGTAGTGTGGGGACTGTTGTTACCATGGAAATGGCATGCAACCGTAAGCCCTCTATCAATTCACAAGTATTGGATCTCATTAGCTGGTGATATTTAACCTTCACAGGTAGTCTGCCGTGCGTGCAAAGGAATGGATAAAGCCCTAATACACTTGGTAATATGATCAATGTATTTGTCATGGGGATATTGCCTTAGCTAGAGTCTGTTTGCAATGGACTCTTGTGGGTTTAATCTATCAGACTGTTCAAAATAGGTGTGGGGAAAATAATGTCGTTATTCAATTGGTTGCTAAAGAAAGTTTCTGATAGTTCAAGGCTTTAACATTTATACAGGTGTATTGTAGTGCAACCTTATGTTACTATTATCGAAATCCTGGCCTTTTACGTATTTCCAATTAGTGAGTATATTATTGTCGTTCTGCACAGCAATGAAAGTTGAGTTTCATAAAGTGTATTGTTAAGCCCTGTCAAAGTGGAAGAAGCAAAACAGGTATGCAGAACTTTGCACACCTCTTCACTTAGGGACCTTTTTGAATTGTCATTTTGGCTACCACGCACCTGCAATCCATTATAGGACAAAATGACCTGTCTACGGCCATGCTCTCAGCAAAAGGCAGGGGACTCTGGGAAACAAAGGCACTAAAGGTTGTCTGGTCATACTTTGCAATAAGGCAGATGGTGGAAAGGATGTGTGATTTGCTTTCTTTGTTGTGGCTAAACACACTGTCGAAAACGTCTGGCTGATCATATCTCAACTGTTCACTCATAAAAATGGCAAACTGTCTGAGGGACACAAAGAAATTGTCACTGCAGCTTGTCTCTTTTCGACTGCATTGTTTTGTAAATAGTTTTTTTAAATTTGCTTTTCTCTAGGAATTCATCTGCTCTTGACTATTTATATATAAACAGTATATTATATATTATTCAAAATTATTATGTTCAAGTCGCGTTATTAGTGTGGGATCATATCATGTTTAACTTTAGGTTCTGACTGCCAAACACTTCAATGGATGGCATTATTATTGCCCACAATGTGACATGTGCCATATAGAGACAAGGTTTCAATGGCCTGTGGAAGTTTATTGGGGATATTTACTGCTTGGGCATCTTTGCATACCAAATATCCCATCTTGTTTGATAAAGAAAGGCTACTGATTAGTTTTCTCATCTGAACACTTGATAATGATTCCACTGGAGGCTTCTCTCAAAGTTCCAGTAGTATGGTATCTGGACAGGTACACATGCAGTCATACAATTAAATACCAATATAACAATTACAAAATTATATCCAAGCCAATTTTAATTAAGTTTTTAAATGATTCATTAGTTGCATTTCAATTTGACCTCCGGAAGTTTATTGTAATTCTAATTAAGGGCAACACAACAGCAGCAACCCTAAGAATGAATCCTTATAGTATATCTATGGTAGTAATTGCAATAAATAGATACGATCAAAGTGGAGTTTTTGTAAGAACCTTTTTAATAAATAACTAAGTAATAGTTGCACCAAAAACTAAATGGGAATATACAGTTCTTTCAATAAAATGTACCTTATGGATACATTAAGAGTTCTCATGTATTTGGACTGTAATAGGGAGCCTCTAAAAACCAAACCGTCATTCATTTTCATCTGTGTTTTTAAACTTTATTTATAATTATCGTGTGGTTTCAGTAATTCAAACCTAAATGTCTTTGGAGTGTTTTTTTTGTGGATTCACAAACATGACATACAAGTATATTAGGCTAAATGATACATTTCCATATCACCACGCGTCGTTTGAAAAGACAGATGGACAGAGTCCAACGCCGCTAAATAGGAAAAGCCTACAGTTCAAAGAACAAGTGGAATTTGAATGTTTGTCTCTTAAGCCTCGGCAAGAAACAAACACCGGCAAGATTGATGCGAACACATCATCGTTTCTTTATCTTCTCTCCAGCCCCAAGGGTGCCGGCTCATTCCCCGGATTTGATTACTCCGAGTTTACACTCGACGCACTGCTGTCTGCCTCTTTCGCGCCCGCCATCAAAGCTACGGCAAAAAAAGCTGCAGCGCTGCCCACAGACTGAGTGATGTCAAATACAGAATGCCAGGCACACAAAGGCGATTCTAGGTAATCATCGAGAGATACGGAGTGGGAAGTAAATATTGGTATCGTGCAATGACAAGGCACACTAAATGCCTATATATCAAGTCAAGACGGGATGTGGACCAGGGCCAAAGTCATTAGACGCACGCTGGCTGTGGCTTTTAGACACACACACACACACACACACACACACACACACAATGTACACAACGAGCAGCACACAGCCACCCTGTGTGTTTGCCTGACACACGGCCGCCGTCGAATCCAGCTAGATGTTCCGAAAACGAGCTCGGTTTTGCCGCATCTCCTCTGGAGTCGTGCCGTCTGCGTCCTGCTCGACTCCTTCTCCTGCTCTCCCTCCTTCCTTTGCTTACCTCCTCTACTGTCCCCTTCGCGTGACATTGCCGCCAGACACTGTACCGAAGAAGCTGTCTACACCCACCTCCTCCTCCTCCTCCTCATGCTTCATCCCACCTCATCTTATCTGATCTTCTTTTCATCTCTCCATCCTCCACCTCCCTCTGCTTTGTTCCTGTCGCTGCACTACCATTAGAATGGCCACTTTGCAATCATTTACATGTGTATTTCTTGCAAAAGCGCAATATATTGTTTTTTTTTACTACTAAAAAGACAAAAGGGGGCGCTAAGATGCTCGTGTCGCGAACTCCGAATCGTTGTTGCGTTCCTCTCTTTGCCACCCGGCGTCACTGGAACCGAGGGTGGAATGAATCGGGGACCCACCCCATGCGTGCGTACATATCCATTTCATGAACAAACAACGAAATAAACGAGGGCGCAGCAACACTAATCTACGCAGAGGGGATGGCACTGTTTAAACGGTGCACTGTAGGCTCTGTTTACCCACAGTTAGTGTGCTAAATGAGGAGAGTCAGCAAAGGATGTAAATGGTCTGTAGTGAACGTGTGTGTGTGTGTCTGTGTGTGTGTGTGTGTGTGTGTGTGTGTGTGTGTCTGTGTGTGTGTGTGTGTGTGTGCCCACGTGTGACCTACTCGAGCACATTTGTGTGGCAGGGGTGCTCTGGACCCAAATTAAGTGGTGTTCATTATCCCTCGGCAAGGGCTGCTCCAATCCGCCGCGTCTAGCGTCACCTTTAGAACGACAGCGGTTAACGGGGGGTTCTAAGGTGCAGAAAGAGGAGGCGCTGTGTGTGTGTGTGTGTGTGTGTGTGTGTGTGTGGGGGGGGGGGGGGTGCTTCTCACACCGGCCCAGTGGATGCACACCACTGCGTGGCATCCTCCCTAATTGCGTGTTTGAGTGTGCCCATTTATTCAGGGGGACGGGTGCTATTTCGGGTCCTTTGACATTAGCCACAGCTCGGACTGGGGGTGGCAGCACTTCCAGCAGGCAGCCTAATTGACTATTATGATGAGGTGCAGGGGGCTCTCCCCGACGCCCTGAATAAATAGCAGTGGTTTGTGGTTAAAGGTGCAGCTCTCGCTGGTACTGTGTTTTGGGGCATATTTTTATTCTGCAGAGATATTGCTCGCATACCTTCGGCTAGTTTTCGAAAGGCGCCGCGTGGTGTTGGGCAAAGGTTCCGAGGACGTACGCAACACGGTTCTATTTCCGCAAGCCTGCATTGAGTTGTCTATGTGGGTCGTGCCCAGTTCATTCGAAAGAAGGACTTTTGATTTGTTTTTTTGAAAGGTTTCTTGATTATTTTTCTTTAAACCCATTTCTCTCGCCCAACTCCTCCAGCTTCGAGACTGGCTGTGTATTGGCAAGAATAGGGCGATAAAATACGTACCACGACAGGGGTTACGATTCAATATACTGCGATATACTGCAATACTCCAGGCAAATAGATATATTGTGATTATTTTACTGTTATAGGATCAAGAACAGTTATGTGCATGGAATCAGAGTGAACAAAACTGTTTTTGCAATCTGAGCAAAGGAATTCACATTTGCCTTCATTTTTTTTTATTTTTATTAAACATGTTAGCAGGTTAAACATGTATGGGTTAAGGATCAGTTATCTGATTAAGGAGCACTCTGGAATGATGATCACATATGTCCTGCCCTCTCTTTTCTGTGATGCAGAGGATTCAGAACACGACCGATACCCTTCACAACCTGACCGGGAGGAACATGACGGACTTCTTGGTGAAGACCTTCAAGAACGCTGGGAAAACCAGGTACATTGGCCCGATTGCAATTCCTTCAAGTTACAGACTTTTCCTTGACACTTGGCTTATCCTTGACGTGAATGCGCCCGGCCAAATGAAGTGCTGATCCAATATGTTATAAGCGAAGGATGAATAGCTAGATGTACCCTTCACGGATTTCTCTGGCGAAGGACGCATCCCAAACCCTACCCGAGCCCAGTGGGACCCGATGGGTTTGGGTTGATCTAGACCTTAAAATATGTTTTTTTCCCGGGCTGGGCCACGCCTGGGACTTCATCCAAAAAAAACAGCAACATCTGTACACCACAATCAAGTCGCCACTCGATGATGACAATTATGATATTTTCATAATTCAACAATTACTCTCTTTCCGTAATTGTGACCAACCGCTTTAACACACAATTTGGCACGTTAAAGTTGTGTCAGATTATGATGAATGTTTTTTTTGTTTTTATGAAATGAACATTGGGTGAATGTTTGCACGACTCCCTGACACCGCGCGCGTTTTTTTCTCGGTCATCGCCACAGGTACGGTGGTCTCTCCGTCGGAGGGGTCAACTCCCAGGTCAGGCTCACCCAGCCAGACATCGAGGCTGTGATGAAGGATTTAAAGGGCCTTTTCAATTCCTCCCAGGTAAGCTAGCTTTACGGATTGGATTTAATGGTATCTTGACTTCAGTTGCATCGATCTAATATATTCCATTTTGGGGGGGGCGGTAGACATGATGCAACCAAGGCCATATGGCGCCGTGAGTGACCTCAATCCACAGAGGTCCTTGAATTTGTTTATCTAGGATAAATTATGCATAGGCATAAACTGTGGCCACGTCCCTACCAGTAAGCCTCCGCAATGTCCCAGTCTGGGACGTCGAGCTTACTGGTCATTTCGATGCCCGGCTTTGGCAGTTTGGATGGGCCTGGAGAGAGAGCTAAAACTCCAATAGGCCTTTGTTGGGTGGTCATGGAAAGTGCGTCCGATTGCTTTGAATAAATGAGAGCTACCTTTGAACCAGCCTTCCCTCTCCATAAGTCCCTCTTGTGCACACCCACTCTCGACTTGAACTCCATACTAAATTCATTCATACATCTGTAGGCCTTCGGCTGGAAGTGATGCCTTGGCGTTAGCGAGACCCCACTTGGTAAATAAAGGTTAAATAAAAACATTGCTTCTCAATCCCCTACACACCTACACACACGCGCACGCATTCTCACTCTGGACTCAAACACGCATTAACACCCACGCACGCGTACTGAAATTCATAAGGTAAATTTTTGTTATTTAACCCATTACGGGCGCACACACCTTCCCTTGTGCACCCTGCGCCATTAATTTTTCAAACCTGTCGGAGGCATGGACTTCTCAACTCGTGTGAGATTCTGCAGATCGCTTCGCCCTCCGACGTGGTTCAGCTCATCCCTCTCCAGGCGCTCCTTGCCCTCCAGTGCTAACAAGACTTTAATTTGTGTGGTGGCGATGATGAAACCCTATTGGCCGAGCATTAGCTACCCCGGCTTCTGTCTCTTACGAAAGTGCTGCATTGTTTTTGGGATATGTCCGGCTTTTACTTTCTCGTGTTTGCCAGTGTGCTCGCCAACAAAGGGGAGACATCTTTGCTCTCTCCGCCATCGTCCTAGACAGCACTTTCTGCCTTCGTAGTTCTGGCTTGATTGCACTGATTTATGGTCTGTGGGGAAAATCAAAGGTTAGATAAAAACAGAAGGAACTTCAGAAAGGCAGGGAGGGTGGCTAAGACGAGATCAAGCAAGTCATATTAGGCTATTACAGAACACCAATATCTCCAGCCTCACAATTTGAATTACAATGATCAGTTGTTTTACTCTTTTATTATAAATTACTTTGCTGAGGCTAGATTTTAACAAGGCTGGTTTACTTGTGTGTGGTCCAGCTGGACTCATTGCTTATCTTTTTCAAACATATTTCAAACTCCAAATCGGTTCCGACTTCAAAGGCCTTTAAACAAAAGCTAGAACAATTACGCTAATTACAAAAGGATTGTCAATGGGCTATTGTTTATAATCCTACTTGGTACTTCTCCCTGGGCTGCCCAGCCAAACACACTCACGCACACACACAACGCACACACACACACACGAACACACACGCAAACCAAAGACTTGTGCACCAAGCTTTTTTGGAATGCTGACCGCCCCGTCACACAGTAGAATGGCTGTACCGGCGTATCTTTAGCAGCGACGCTGGACGCTGGACGCTCAACTGACCAAACGAGCCTGGCGTTGTTCTTGAGCAGGAAGGCCTCGTCAGGGCTAAGGAGCAGGGACGTTACCCAATTTGTCACCCCACAGATAATCTCTGGCAAGATGGCATGTCTGTGGCACTCCGCACGGTGCCAATCAGTGCCCGTCCTCAGATTCCCCCCTTTCCTCCTCTTGGCTTTGTTTGTCAAACCAAGAGAAGGATAACAAGAATATGTTAAATGCCCAGGCCTCTGCGAAAAGGGGGAACCGTGGACCAGAGCTACAAGCCTTGTAGCGTTCCCAGCTTATGCATAGGTAATGAGTTGGAACCGGGGTGAAGTTATTTAACACAAATATTGCTGTCAGTGTGTGGTGGAGCAGGAGGGAAATGAGTAGAGGAAGAGGGCTGTGTTTGAATCGAGTGTAAACACTTTGGGCTAATATGCCAAAGGAGCAGATGGAATGTGTGGCTGGAGAAGCGGCCGAATAAATTAGACCCTTTTTGGGAAGTGCCTGGGCTGGAGGTAGGGAGGCCCGCAGAGCGAGTCCACCGTCGTCAACAGGACTCCGCCGAGCGAGAGGATTGAGAGAGGGATAGTTGGGAAGTCTGGCGAGTTCTGAACTACTGTTCAGTAGTTCTTCCCTGCAGCTAGCATGCTTTGGGGCTGGGGTTTAGGTCTGCCTCTTTATTTATTCTCTTTGCCTGGGTCTGTGTCTCTTTGCCTGAGTCTGTGTGTCTCTGTCTCTCTCCCCCTATCTTTCGCTCAATTACTCACACACATACATCCTTTTTATGATTTTTTTTTTTATTAATCCTCCCTCTCCCACTCTGCACCTCTTTTATTTCTAAGCCTTTTCTGCTCTTTAATGGCATCTCTCTCTTTCTTCTACTCCCTCCCCTTCAATATTTTCTGACTATTGTGGTCTGATGATCAAGGTGCCAACAGAGGCTGAGAAACCATTAGCATTTATATCACCTGTGTTATGGTCTGACTGTGCGTACCGGACAGGGCTGGAATCCATGCATGGTTGCAACGCTTCACCTGAAATCATACAGGATTTTTAAGTCACTGAGATCCCAGGCACTCATTTTATGCTCCATTTTCCATGAGAGTCTAAACAGGGTCTAAATGTGAGCCATACTGCCGAGTGGACAGCAGAGATATGAGCTCTGCTAGTCACAATACTTGAGGTTCCAGTACTATTCACCCCCCCCCCCCCTTCTCTCATTTCGAAGGGATATCCCAACAGTTGGAAAGAAGCAAAATTAGACAAAAAAATTCAGTTGCCGAACACGATGTGGGGTATCTAAAATAATAAGCAGCACACTTATTTTAGCCTGCAAAAACATCGCTCGGCAAGCCAACGCCAGCTGAAAAAAGACTTCTCTCCCTTTTCTCGTGTTTTGCACTTCAAAGAAAAGGATGTGTTTTCCCTGGTGTGTCCAATTAAGTCTCAACTGCTTCTCCATTTCTTCTCTCCACTGCCTCACCACACCCCCCTGCCTCCATCTCTGCGCCAGGACAACCTCACTGATCGCATCCTTCTGAGTGCCGAGACCCTGCTGAAGAACCTGGGGACGAGGGAGAACGTCAAGGTATTTTGTCACCCTTTGAAACGGCACTGAACCCCCTCTTTGACCATCTCTTTCTTCTCCTTGGGCTTCCTTTTTGTGTGCGTGTGTGCGTGTGATACCGTGCATGCTGCGGCTAACTGTGCCACACAATAGATATAATCGCCGTAGTTGTGCAAAGTACTGTGGGCCAGCAATGAAACGCAAATATTTATTTAAATAATTTGTTTATTTGCTTGCATGCAGAAAGATTTGATGTCTTGTTTAAAAATGCATGGTTTAATGGACATGCTAAAACAGTCTCTATGGCTATATGGAGTATATAGCTAAACCATATCAACCCAGAGACGGTGAAGTGAAATATTAAAGGGATTCGCCAACTTGCCTGAAACACAGAAGTGCTAATGCATCCCTGTAGGAATGGCGCTGTGTGCGTCCCAACAGGGTTCAGCTTCAGGTCTCCACATTTACAGCGATGATAATATCCTCATAATGTGTGGCGGGACTGTTAACCGAACACATGCCTCACCAAAGCACTCGCCTAGCAACTCTTCTTCTGCTCACCATCACTTCTATTCATAATCAGAGGAATTCTCCAGATGCTCTTATCAGCTCTGCTCTGCTGGACACTGGTAATGGGAATGTGGCCACAGGTCCCCCCAAGGTTAGGAGGGAAGGTAATGTGTTGAAATGGGTGGAATTATGAAGATCTGTAGAAAATCGCCTTTTCTGTTGGAGCACAAAACATTAACATAAACCGTTTGTGTTTTATGTGTGTTTGAACACAGTGTATTGCCTCTGTATTGTATGCGATAATGTAGTGCTGCGCTGTGCCCATGCAGAGGCATGCCTCCACCAGAATACCATCTATTTCCAATTAGAGCAGGAAGTCAGCGGGCGGCCCTCTGCGTCCTGACCGTTCCTCTTCCTCTCCTCCACAGGAGCTACCGCCACTGGGCACTTCTTTCATTCAACAAGAGCGAAAGATAAAAATACCCAGTCGCGGGATTGAATCATTTCTGTGTGACCAGTGTGCTACTTGGAAATTACGCCGTTAACATTCTTTTTGCTCTAATTCCAATGCAATAAGAGGTGGCGTTTTCCATTGCTCTAATTTGTTAGATGGTGCTTTATAAAATCAACACGGCGTGATCGTTTGACCTCTGTGCCACAGCCATCTCTATATTATTATATATTCTTAAGAATTGTGTTATCATTTGGGTATTACTAGCTATCCAAGAGCATTCGCCCACTTTTTTAACGTTTACCTGTTGTCATGGAGACCAGTTAGAAATATAGATTAGCTAATTGTTTACGAAGTGGATGACAGAATGCCTTTAAACTCATAGCCCTTTGGATACCTACGCTTGCAACATGTGACACAATCTGTTAAATGAATATTTAAGCACAGAAAGTGTCAAATACTGTCTTATAGTTAAATTGTTCTCTATGCGTAAAGCAATTTGCCAAACAAAATCCAATCGTATTTTTTTCCTTTGAAAATCTCAAAGAAAGTGGTGTTTTTCTGACCCCACAGGTGTGGTTCTACAACAAAGCGTGGCACGCTGTTGTGTCCTTCCTCAACGTGGCTAACAATGCCATCCTGAGAGGCATCCTGCCCCCGGGCCAGGACCCCCGACAGTACGGAATATCCACCTCCAGCCACCCACTGAACCTGACCAAGGAGCAGCTCTCTTACGCTGCACTGTGAGTATTTGCTACATGGGGCGCTGTGTGCTGGGAGGATGGTGGAAGCGTTGGAAAATGGAGAGAAAGAGAGACACACAGGGACTGTCAATTCAGAGGAGAGAGAGAGAGAGAGAGAGAGAGAGAGAGAGATTGATTGCTTCCAAGAAATACCCCATACCGTACTCATCACTCTACTTCCGTGAATTGCAGGTGAACCCAAAACTACCATTAAACCTTCTCTCTCAACGTGACTTTAGTACAGTAGTAGTGCCCTCATGCACTTTTAGCTAAATCTTATCACTGAACACAGTATTTTTGTGTCATGAACATATACCATTTGTTTTTTTTCCAGTGTGGCACCAAACGCCTCCGTCAAGTCATATGTAGCAGTCCGATTTAGAGAGTGAGCCCACACAGTAGCTGGCTTGGGAATCATTTTTGAAAGCCTCCCTCCCATAGATACTGGCTGGACTCCACTTTCAGCTTCATCAGCCTCTGCAAGCTAGGCAGGCAATGATGTACTTAACATCGTCTCCCAATTCGTTTTTTATCCTACTTGTTTGTTGAACTATGGTGTGTGCTAATTTAGAAGGGCACGTTGGAGACAGAACAATGTTGGCGTCCATGTATGGCACATAGTTTCCGATCCTAATATTAAGGGATTTTATGTGGAGCACATTTCCGTAGAGTCCGAATCTACAGTTGGAACAAATTCAATAGGTAGATAAGAAAACAAACCTGTTGAACAAGCTGCGGTCTAACCCTGACGTCTAGACGTAATGTGCCGCTGCAAGAGCATAAAGACAGGAGCAATTCAGGTTCGTGTGGTGTCATGTAACTATTTCTGCCGCGAATGAGTCACCTCAAGCTGCCTGGTCACGGCTTGCTGTCTTATCAAACCCCTTTAGCTAGACAAACTTCCTATTGCAACCTCTTGCTAATGCTGTCAAGTGGTTGGAGGAACGCTACAGTTATGTATGTTTTGTCCAATAGAAATTTATGCTATTTTCTAAGGTTTAACCATGTCCTCACAACTTGCTAATTAGTTTAACTGCTATGTGATTGCATTATGTTAGCCAAATGAAAGTGCTAACCATTCTGTACTGGAAAGACTCTGAACTCCAGACCTCTTTGAAAACATCTGTACAGAAAGAGCACATTAAGCTTCCTCCCACTGTTTTTTTTTCTTCTCTTCCACTCATTACTTTATTAGCAGGGTGCATGACTCTCTCACAGCAATTAGGCATCTTAAGACAGTCCGAGTGAGCTCATTTGCTATTCTGTCGCCGTAGACAATACTCATAAATTCGTTGGGCTAAACCTGTTGAAATGTGAGCGCCGCCCACTGTGTAAATCAGTTCAAATGTATGTATCTTAATTGCACCCGCCTGCTCTGATAAATGCACCAGCATGGCTGTGTGGGTGACTTATTTAAAATGCTAATGAAACCGCAGGTACTCCGGCGAGATGTCTTTGCAGGCTGCAAAGGGAAGGAGGAGGGTAGGATGATATAGTATAGTGTAAAAATAAAGTTAATATATAGTCGTCGTCACAGCTAATTGAGCAGTTGCCAGCGAGGACATTTACATTGAAATGTGAAGTCGTGACATGGTATACCGAGTTAAAGGTGAGTTTTTCAAACTCAGCAGCACTTCAGTTTCCGACGCAAGAGAAGAACATGATGAACTGTCGGTGTTCAACTTCTGCAGATTGATGAAGTTTCATCCAAAGTTCAGGCAGATAACTCTGTGTCTGTGCGTGGCTGACGAGCAAGCCCTCGGAATGCATACGCTCACGCACACGCATACACACACACCAATCACAATGTTCCATGTCAATTTGGGCGTCTATTTAAAAGGCTAAGCTCAAGTCATTGTACTGTTGCTTCAGCTGACAGCATTCTGTTTATAATTTTGGAAACCCAAGTGATTATTTTAGTCAATCTATTTCTCACCTTTTGGTTACTGTTTTAAGATCCAACAAATGGTTGTGTAAGGAGCTTTGATTGGACTTATACAATTATAAAATGGAGTTAAAGTTCACATTCATATTTAATGCTAGAGTTAGAATAAAGTTAGAATTCACTTGCATGTCCTATTCATGGAATGTTGGAAGTGTAAATGTAAGTTTAATCTTTAAGTTCAACGCTGCCATGTGCGTCTAGAATTCAATGTCTGTCTAGGCTCTGCGGAAGGTATCTCTTAGGGATGTATGGCCTAAAGGTCAAAAGTGACTGCTACTTTATTAGGGATCGTCTGCCTTTATCTCAGTATATTTACTATGCTGGCTGTGTTGGTAGATAATTATTGTGTAATTCTTAGCATTGTTATCCAATAATTTGTAGTGCATTCCTGTATGTAGGCAAATATTGAGTACATAATTATTCAGAAAATAGGACGAAATATTCTGGGATTGTCATGCATGCAGTATGGTATGCTACAAACATGTCTATCCATTACACTTAACCAGCAAGTGCCTAAGGTTTCTAAGTTAAGTCTCAAAACAAAATTAATGTTAAATAAATCGTAGATGCCTGCAATTGGACATGCTTTCAGTGAAGTATAGTGCATACCCTTCTCTCTAAGCGTTTTATACTGTGCATCTTGCACTGTGCATTAAGTAATTTCAATTAAATGCCCTGGCTTTTTTCACCTCATAAGTTAACAGGTACTGTGTCATGTTAAGTCTGTGTTGAGTGTGTATAGTTTGAGTATAAATTATGTGCAGTTCAGTGTTGGTTGGAACCTGAATTCATGCAGATTCTATATTAGCATAGAGCCCGTTTGGACTTTGTAAATTGCACACGGCTGCAGATGTGCTCGGAGAACGCTAGGTGCCCTCCAGGACTTATATGATTTTCTATTTAATTCTGCGAGCAGGGGCCACTAGTCATTCTGCTGCCCACATGTATTTTTCAAAAGGTTGAATGTTCTCAATGAAACCTAAGATTAAGTAAAGATAGGCGTCTGGTTGTCTCTTGCCTTGGCACCAATCTTATTGAGCTGGGGAGCACGAGGGAGATGGACATGTTGTTGTCTAAATGGAAGTGCGCGCTTATGCAGGCACGCAGTGCACTGTCTTGAGTATGCGCCAACTGACACCACCGACAAGTCTTGGTAAACGTTGCGTAAGCTCCACGTTGTGTAAGCTCCAAGTGTAAGTTATGTGTAAGCACCAAGTGGACAAACATGTGTAAGTGACAAGTTTTTGTTCCTGTGTAAGCACCAAGTATAAGCACCAAGTGTACACAAGTCAAGTGTATGCTTCTGTGTAAACTACAAGTCATGGTGAGGAAACTAATTATAAGCAAAACAGCTCAAACAATTAGCACATGCTGTTAAACACTGTGGCAGGCTGAGTCTGCTGTTTCCGGAATTGGGGAGGCCTTTGGGCTGAGCTCAAGTCATTGTACTTATTGCTTGATGGATTTCTTTTTAAAACAATACCGTGCTTCTATACACAGATTACAGAAGATTTTAGGATTAATAAATCTTTTCTCATTGTGAGGCGCTCCAAGACCGTACTCATACTTCTACAGTTGGACTGTCCGTGGCCATTTCCAGTCCTACGTTATCAACTCATGAGAGCTCCTCTTGCTCCAGGGGAAATAACATAGGAGAGTAGATATGATGGGGTGATTTATCATAAGAGTAGCCGGTTGCTCAAAATGGTATGAAGCGCCAGCAATGGCAAGACTTCCTTACTTGTAGTAAGGAATCAAAATGTTTACTACATTTACAAAACAGCATTTAGAGTCAACTTCTTTTCCTCAAAAAAACTTTTTTGGAAGACGTGTTATTTACCAACTTATTAAGTCTTTATAGTTCACAAGCACAAAACGAATCTGTTCTAAACATATTATAAATGTGATCATTTTATTAGCAGTGATTTGTTGCACTCATGGCATTCAAATTAAACATTCCTCATTATTTATTTTACGGTGCATATTGTAAGGAGGCAATTACACATTACAAGTTGGCCAATAACATGAAGAAACTCAAAAAGCCTGTGTAGTGATGCTGAAAGGCAGCCACTGATGTCAGTTGCCTAGGCAATGTCAAGGCTGCTGACATAGTTCCCACAGATCAAGACCTCTTCCTCTGCCAGTCACTTGAGGGATACACATGACCCTTATACTGTAGGTTGGGCTAATTGTTAGGTTAAAGGTTTTCTGTTTTGCTTGTTTGTCATGGCAGTTGATTTTGACTGTGTCAGCCATCTTTTTACTCATGTAGTCTTTTATGTGTTTCACTACATCCTCTTGAAAACCTTAAAATATGTAATATATAAATCCAATCAACATGTTTCCAGAAATTTAAATATGTGTATGTTGTCTGTATAATTAGATTTTATAGACCATGTTTAATTGACAGAAATATAGTCCAGAGTTATAAAAGCAACAGTGCATGTATTGGTTGATGATAATGACACTTTTGATCATTATCTATAAACTGATCAATACCCATTATCCCATTATTATAACTCTTTGTTTCCTGTGTTACATCCAATTACAGAGCCACAACTTCCACTGACGTGGTGGTGTCTATCTGCGTCATCTTCGCCATGTCCTTCATACCAGCCAGCTTTGTTCTCTTCCTCATCCAGGAGCGTGTCAACAAGGCCAAACACCTTCAGTTTGTCAGTGGCGTCAATCCTGCTGTCTACTGGGTGGCCAACTTCACCTGGGACATGGTAGGTCTGTGCTCACAATTGACAGATACCCCAGGGGTTCAACCTCGTTCTCTGAGCCACAGAACGATAATGATGTAGATAGGAACATGAGAAAGGGATGTGAATCTCAGATACGTTTATGGGGTCAAAGAGGAATAAGTCAAATAACGAAAACTAAATAAATAGAGGCTTTTCTTTCATTCACGTTATTTTTCTTGGATTTCTGTGGTATTGCATCTTTCAGTTACATTTAAATAGTCCTGGAATCTTCCTATAGTTGTTTTACTAAAGAAAAAAATCTATAAAATTCTATATTGGTTTCTTACAGTTTCTAAGCCCATAATAAAAAGTTTGATGATAGAAATGATGATAAGGCTTCAAGGTTTTTTTTTGAGGTTCAAACACGTAATTTTCAATATCAAAAGTATTTTTCTCCACATTTTGCAAACTATTAATTCATTTAATTGTTCAACCACTCCTCTTATTGTATTGCTTAAATGGTTAATTAATTCATATTATGAATGATTTATTAATGAATTAATTTATTAATTAAATAAACATTCTACATTTTATTTTGGCAGTGACGCTTATAGTCCTGAATACATGATTGTATGTGAAATGAGAGGATGCTTGTACATTTCATTGCAGTGCAACTACATAGTACCCTGCCTCATTGTGATCGTCATCTTCCTGTGCTTCCAACAAAAAGCCTACGTGTCCCCTGCTAACCTGCCAGCTTTGATTCTCCTGCTGATTATGTATGGGTAAGTTGTTTCGATAATGCTCCCCTGCTCTTATATTGAGTCACCCCTTTTGAAGATGGTTCTCTAGATGAGAGACGAGAGTATGAACAAAAAGACAAGACGAGAAAGCAAATGTAAAGCATCTGCCAGGGCCCTGCTGACTTTGACATAGTTTATGGACACAGTACGATGTGCCATGTCGTTCATCAAAAAGTCAATGCCAAGATACAAGTTATAATACCATTTAACTGAATCATAATTAAGTTATACACTTGGGCAATACATTTTTTGCTTGTACTGTTTCATCCCAGGTATTGATGCATAAAGCTAATGTGTCTGTTCCATTGAACCTAAAACAAAATGTACGCGTCTTATCTGCAGATGGTCCATCACCCCCATGATGTACCCAGCTTCCTTCATCTTTAGCGTACCCAGCACAGCCTACGTGGTGCTCACCTGCATCAACCTCTTCATCGGAATCAATGGCAGCGTGGCCACCTTCGTCATGGAGCTCTTTGACGATGCAGTAAGTGCCTTATCAACGGTTTGTGGAAGTAGGTCACACGCCCATAGCAGCATAGACTCAAAGCATGCAGTTATGCTTAATTTTATGTGTTCGTGGTTGGATTGAGTATTCTTGATTATGCCTTTTCAACTTCATTGGAAGCATTTCTCTTCTTTTAATAACCTTGGAGCATATTATTTTACTCTCTTGAAGAAGCTTCAAAGGTGGAATCTCTTATGCCCTTTAATGTTTAATTGTTAGGTGAGAATTGTGTCTTCTGAGAATTTTCATCATCCATCTTTTACCAGGTGTTCATTTGAAATAGAACACTATCTCTCAAGGGAACCAAAAAACAGATACAAAATTCTCTGAAAAAGGCAATTTGAACGAGTTTTAGAGAAGATAAAAGCCTTAAAGCTGGTAACAAAGAAAGTAAAAAATACAATAAAGTTGTATTGTATTATATTTTAAAATAGTTCTACCTTAAAGTTGCTTTGTAAAACCACCCAGCAAAATGACAACCAACATGACACCTTGTCTCTTAAAATATGTACACACAGCATACTACATTTACGTAATATCACCATATTTTTCTTTTCTTTCTACAATCTGAATGTTTGAGTGGATTATTTTGTGTTATTTTTGGTAATCAGACTAACATACTTCACAAACTTTCAAACATAATTCTCTTTCGAAGCTTACTTGGATATTTTTAGGCAGACACATGCTAATCATTTCATCCTTGGCAACTTTTCATGTTGCTGTGGCACATCCCCGACAAGCTGCTACATCTGATGCCTCGTTAGAACTTTGCCTTCAAAAGTCAGACAACTCTGATCTGCACCAGCGCCAGTAACGACTCTGCCAGCCTCATCTTCGTCCTTTGATTGCACCAAGTCTTTGACAGAGGTTTCGTTCTCGGGCACAGCTTAACGTTGGGTTGTTTCCCAACTCTTAGCCACAAACCGCCTCATTTGCATGGTGATTTCATTAGTGGCTGGGGCCTGAAACGTCTATCATAAAACATTTGTCCACTGGCAACCCTCCCATCAAGCAAGTTGACTGTTTGTCGTTGCTTTTTTTGTTGTTTTCTCTATCTCTTTTATTGGGCATCCAGGGCATTATATTCATAAAGAGGGGCACCAGAAATGCATTAATGGAGCGCACGTTACTTGCTGCCAATTTGAGCAAATTATCCAACTGTGAATGGTGCTTGTCAACGGTATCCGCTAGTGTATTAGAAAGGCCTTGGCCATGTGCCTCTGGGTGAGACAAAGGTCTGTCACAGGCACACGCAAACAATCTGAAATGAAAACAAAAAGTGACGGCACATTAATGCTTCGAGTCTTCCCTGCTCTCACTGACAAATGAGATGTGCAGACTGGGTACAAAGTGGCTGCCATAGATAACCCATGTGGACTACACCTCACTTGGTCGCAATAAGCACTTTCCATATCTGACAACCCCATTCTAGCTTCATCTTGCTTCGGGCGACTTTCTGTATTTCATCCTTGGCAACACCTTAAGGGAGCAGGTGGCTTGCTTGCGTAGCGACGTTCACCTTTCGTGGTTATTTATTCCCATGCAAAGGTTGACATGAAAAAAAAATGCATCCTTCGCTTTAAGAAACACTGGTAGTCCGTAGGGGAAAGATAAAAAAGAGATAGAAGCACTGCTCTCCATGTCCCAGTTCTATTTAGAGCCCTAGAGGAGACTCAAAGCCCCCCCCCCCCCCCTCCTCTTTTTGTGTCCAGCTCCCTGTGGATTGCATCAATCCCCAGCCTGCCTTGTATGCATGAGACAGTATCTGAGTCAATAGCTGTACCTCTTGCCACTCAGAGCCGCAGGCACCTATAGATCTGCTGGGGCTACGGGTTGTCTGTGTGTGTGTGTGTGTGTGTGTGTGTGTGTGTGTGTGTGTGTGTGTGTGTGTGTGTGAGAGAGAGAGAGAGAGAGAGAGATGGACTTCACCTTTGTCTGTGTGTACGATCACTCAGGCACACATGCACATGTATTTGTAGGGTGAAGTACCGAGAGGGGTTATTAGTTGAGCTGTGCCAAGACCACTCTGGTCAGCTGAGAATGTTGTCTCAGTATAGTCTGGTCATGCACAACCGAAATGCTGCAGTCCAATTGTAGCCTCTCTCCTCCATGTCACAGCACATGTCCAAGAGCTTGTCCGTAGGACAATCCTGTTTTTGTTGAACATGTTGAATTTGCTAAAGGTTGTTTGAATTTCAAAATAGGGGGGTGGAAGAACATTTTGTGTGAATTTAGATGCTATCCACACTTTAATTATTCAGTAGCTAGGATAAAGAAAGTTCATATTTGATATCATGACTCGGTTTAGTTTAATTATTATTCCCCCTACAAATCCTAACTATCTATGGTTGGTCCCATTGGTGCAAACAAACACTGTGTACTGGGAATATGAATAACCGGCAATATAGGTCCTTCCGCAGTCCTTCGAGAGTTCTCCACTGCAAACGCATTTGAAAATGATTTATAGGCATATTGCGCAAACTTGGAAAGGGATTGTCAAGTATTTCATCATCGCCTAAGAGCCTCTCAGATCTTGTTGATGAACACAAAGAGAAGCGAATGTGTGTTTTTTTTTCACGTATTGATCCTGAATTAGGTCTTTATTTCTTCACATTCTTCTTAGAAGACAAATGGCCCTTGCTCGGACAAGGTCATTGCTTCTATTATTTAATTTGGTTATTTTTTACTTTTGAAGTCCTTCATCTGACTTTCAGAACAATATATTTTCTGACTACTGGAAGGGTTGAAATAAAATGAAAAGCATGTGTAATGTTTTGTTCATTATAAATAAATGTGGACATTATGAAAAAAAAAAATTTCAAATAATTTTTAATAATTTTCAAAAACAGAGAAAAAAGAGGAAGTGTTTGGGCTTCATGCTAAGTCAATATATTCCTCATGGTTTGCTTCCAGGTTATGTTTGTAGAATTACCCGGTTTTATTTAAAAGTCTTCATGAGAGGCAGCTGAATTCAACAAGGACAGCAATGAAATGTTAAACTCTGACTTTGAAACATTATGAACTGAAGATCACTTTTTCACTCACTTTGCCTTCAACTAAACTAGGACAACATGTGCGTAAACAAAATAAAAAAGATGGGATTAGAGCCAAGCCATTGGTTTCCAAACGGCCTCAGACGTTTTAACATCATATCCAGGACCAGCCAAATAATTTTCAATCCCTTTTTTTTTTTTTTTTAGATATGAGGTTTTTCTTAAACACACGCCATTTTGTTCTACTCTTGATCCCCACAGCTAGGTCTGGGAACATGAACTGCTGGAGCCTGAGCTGGCGATTACCTGGGAGATCTGAAACTCCTCTGAGTTTTACATGCATTCTTTTCAAGCTGAACAATCCATCCGAGTCTTCAGCTACTTTGCGCTGGCACTGAGACAACCTCTTAACGTGACAACTTTACGCCGGGGCTCCACTTGGCCTCGACAGCCAATTGAGAGCGGTTACCAGAGCTCACTCTTCCAACTAGAGCAATTACAAATCATCATGAATAAATGTAAGGGCGGTGGGGTGACATCCGTCATTCTCCCTACCCAGCTCTGTGTTCAGAAATGTATTTGAATGTTCGCTCGGGGGCCTAGCAGGAAGAGGAAACGATGAATTTATCGTGCCTGCCAATGTGTGCGCGAGCTCTTTGAAGACTATCCTGAGACGCACATGCATAATGCATCACCTCGCATTTGAATGGCAAGCGGGAGTCTGAAGTGGCAATAGCTTCTCCTCACTCAGGTTCTCACACGCTCTTTCCTCACGATCTCCATCTCTCCCTTCATCCGTTCCTTTAGCGAAGGAAAGGGAAGCAAGTGCGGGGTGTGCTAGCTGTCCTCCCCCCCCCCCCCCATCTTCATTCAATTAATTAAGGCTCGTGTGCTTTAAAAGACTCGATCGCCTCTGGGAGGAGAGTGGAATGTGGTGGTGGTGGTGGATGTGGTGGTGGTAATTAAGCACCAGCCGACATGGCGCTCCGTGTGTCTAAACGTTTTTTTTTTTTTTTAAAGCAGAAAAGGGGAAGGCGGAGGAGAAATTTTGCCAGTATGGCAATTCTAAAAGGAACCGAGGCGTTTTGTGAAATTGCACTGGCTCCTTACCTTTACATTTGCGTGCGTCTCCGTACCCGTTTGAAGACTTCTTTTGGTCAGTTTGTCACAACCAGAGGCCCTCGTTCTATGCGACTGTCTTCCTGAGGTGGTATGTGCGTGCGTGGCTGGTCATATGGTAGTAGCCTGAGAGAACATCATTGTTTTTTAGGACTCGTCGTGGAGCGCCGAGTCCCATTTCCTGGCGTGTCTTCCGATGGCCCACTCTAACACGCAGCGAGAGAGAGAGAGAGAGAGAGAGAGAGAGAGAGAGAGAGAGAGAGAGAGAGAGAGAGAGAGAGAGAGAGAGAGAGAGAGAGAGAGAGAGAGAGAGAGAGAGAGAGAGAGAGAGAGAGAGAGAGAGAGAGAGAGAGAGAGAGAGAGAGAGAGAGAGAGAGAGAGAGAGAGAGAGAGAGAGAGAGAGAGAGAGAGAGAGCTAATTACTTTCTCTGGCGTCAGAGAACGCCGCCAGGCCTCCTCTCTTTATGGCAAGGCCACCCCCACCTTCACCCCCCTGCTGGGCCCCTTCAGGCCAGGCCACAGCTTTGTGCCACCGCAGGCTACAAACACGCTCCCACTCGCTTCCCCTCCCCTCCCTTCCCTTTCCGGGGTGCTCAGTCATCATGTGTTGGCAGCCTGGGCCATAACGGAGCTCTTTGTTTGTCACAGGTTCCGCACGCCGACTCTCCTGTGCCTTCGTGTGTTTCTGTGTGTGAGCGGTTGGAATATGTGAAATGTCTACTTTTCTGCCGAGATTTTATGTATATATTGGCCTGTCTTTAATCATCATACTGTTATGTAGAATATGTATATGTTCTTTACATTTATACTCCCGACATACAAAGGAGCCAGTTGAGGTGGTTCGGGCATCTAGTAAGGATGCCACCTGGCCGCCTCCCTAGGGAGGTGTTCCAGGCACGTCCAGCTGGGCGGAGGCCGCGGGGCAGACCTAGGACCAGGTGGAGGGATTATATCTCCACACTGGCCTGGGAACGCCTTGGAATCCCCCAGTCAGAGCTGGTAAATGTGGCCCGGGAAAAGGAAGTTTGGGATGCCCTGCTGGAACTGCTACCTCCGCAACCCGACCCCGGACAAAGCGGATGAAGATGATGATGATCATTACATATGAATCTTAATGTTTGTGTTTTCTTTCTACAGAGTGTTTCTCGCATCAATGACATCGTGAAGCAGGTGCTGCTTATCTTCCCACACTTCTGCTTGGGCAGAGGCCTCATTGACATGGCCAAAAACCAGGCGATGGCCACCCTCTTCAGCAGCTTTGGTGAGAGGCCTAATGCCAGCGTTTCTTTCGACTGCCTTACAAAAGACATGACTCCTACAAGTGATATGACCAAATATTTCTCTTGGCAGATGACACTGCCAATTCATGTATCAAATTGCCGTATGTAGAAATGTTATTTAGAGCGCCAGCCAATGGAAAAGAAATGACATCCGGAACCTGCTCTTCCCCTTTCTCACCAAAGGTGGCAGCATTTTAGCTTCAACTCTGACTCTGAATTGTCGCAGCCCTGGTTCTATGTAATATATTCATAGAACCGTTCTTACAGATGTAAATATCTTCATAGTCACTGCTGTTTTCAATGTATCCTTAGTTTAATAAGGTGCAACCATCTGACCAAGAAAAATCATGGAAAAAGATAGATAAATTCAGCTAGGCTTGCTGACTAACGATTTAAATCATAATAATAATAATAATAATAATAATGTAGATAAGTTTGCATTCCAGTCTCATTCTGGCACTTAATTTTCAATGCTGCTATATCTTAGTATGAAAGAGCTTTTGCATTCTATCAATAGACGACTTCTAACCCTTTTTTTCTCTCCATGTTTAAGAACCTCAGAGAGCAAGATAGAAGCAGAAAAGCACATGAAAGGCCAATGGAGACTTTATCGTCAGAGAGATAGAACAGGAAACGGCGTTCTAACACACCATTTGCAGCAGCAGGAGTAAAGTGAAAAGCAATCACAACCTAAAAGGGGCTAGCTTGTAGAGGGGCTATTTACCGAAGAACGAGACTGAACACGGTTTTGCCATCTTCTAAACCCCCTCCAGCACATCGGCTTTAGTGAAGATGCAATAAAAGAATGCAATAGTGGGGGGGGATCGGAAAGAGAGGATTGGCTGTCAAGGTTTTAGTAAGGAGTTCATTAGTGTAGAAAAGTGCCCTAAGGAGACTGGAGAGATGAGGTGTCAGATGCAGTGCTGTACGTACGATGTGCTGTAAGGTGAAAGGCCATCAACTGAAGCTAAACGGTATTCAAAGCTGAAAGTTCTTAAAGAGGAAGCAATGAATCTTTACTGCAAGCAAGCGGATGCCTGTCTTTTAGTATTTTCTAAAGATTTGTCAATGGCAGAATTATTGGTGACTATTCCAACTATATTTTTGTTGAAGAACAAGGAAAGTCAACCTACCTTTTTATGCCAGCGTAACTGTTTCACTGTCCCCAATGCACACAAATAAGCTATGATTAATCTTTTAATTTCATGCTTTTTGTCTGTGTTTTTGGTTCTAGGGGAAGACCGTTTCAAAAATCCCCTGGGGTGGGACATGGTGGGAAAGAACTTGTTTGCCATGTCCATTCAAGGCGCCGTTATGTTTGCAGTCACGCTTCTTATCCAATACCAATTTTTCTGCAAATCAAGGTAGGGGACCAGCTGAGCATGAAATTCATTTTCATCAGTTTTACACATTTTGGCAAAAATACATTTTGGACAAGTGTTATTTATTGTGAGACAGAGCGACTGGTTAAAATCATGTTTATTAAGGTGTGTGTCAAAATAAAAATGTGTTTCGTGGTTTCAATACTTCTCCCCTTGAATTATTGAATTGTTTTTAAAAAATCCTCTGCATCTTTTCTTTTCGTTTACGTAGTAGCGTATTTACTCCCATGTACACAATGTAAAACTAGAATCAACCTATATGTTCCAACAATATATTCCATAAAGGAGTGTTGTTCTTTGGTTTGAAGCTGTTGTACTCAAACAGCTGGTGCACTAACCTATTTAAGCAATTATCATTCAGTTTTCTATCATCTCTTGTTTAGGCTTGTGACAAATTGGGGTAGTCATGGCAACTTAGCTCCATTTACTTTACACAGGTGAGACTTTAATCATAGGTGACAGTTTGCGTTCACTATGGAAGTATAGCTCAATCTATGATATTAATATGAATATAAATAGATATGCATCGTGTTTCCCTCTTTTTATTTGTGGAGGAACAACTTTTTGTTGGGGATGGACTGTAAATCGTGTTGTGGCTCTTAACACATTTGTATTTTAATTTTGTTTTTAAATGTTTTCATTACTTAAACTATTTTTTTTATTACGTGTCTTTTGAACAGGGCACTGCTGCAAAAGAGACACCTACCTGTATAAATAAATGATTTAAAATCTGTCTTTGTTTCGTTCCTCAGACTTGTTACAGGAGAACTTTTGCCTGAGGGAGAGGAAGACATTGACGTTGCACGGGAACGTGCCAGGGTACATCAGAACGGGGCCCAGAACGACCTTTTGAGGATTTGTGATCTGACCAAGGTACTGAGTTTGAGTGGCATGTTAAAAAGTTTTTGAGTGGCATGCTAAAATGTTTTACTGCTGCACAATCATTTTCAATCTACTTCAAATATATGATGATTTTTACTCAGTCATTTTCTTCTCTTTTAATTTCTTAGTATTCGTAATGTTGTTATATTTCACAGTGGGGTTATTCTTAGCACACAAACATGAATGGTTTTATCTAGACAGCCAGCCAAAATCTGAGTGCATACACTCTTAAAGGATTTTAATCATCAGGGTGGTTAACATTTAAATGATTTATCATCAAATTGAATTATCTAACTGCCCAAAACAATTGAATCTTCTAAATGCACAGGAGAATGTGTGTGATTATGGTACTTCATGAACAAAGATATAACTACCGCAGCGATTCCAATAGCTTCCCTTAACCCAGTGTGGATCTTAAAATGGAACCTGTGCTTTAAGGCTTGAATGCATAGATAGCAGCAAGTGAGAAAGTGCGCAGTGACAAGTCAGCGGGGATGGCGCGTGCCTTTTTCCCCACCCAGATTGACACCCTAGTTGCCAGCAGATGTTCCTCCGTCGAGCGGCTAACAGCAGGAAGTGTCGCCATTGCAGCCCTCGCGGCAGACATCTGGACCGTCTTCTAAATCGAACTCTTTCCTTGCGTCCTACCACGTCCCCCTCCCCCGCCCTATGTCGTCATTCTCACCACGCTCAATCTCTCCCCCACACTGCTCCTTCTCACGGACAAAGCCATGTCGCCCTCTCAACCAGGGTAATTAACAAGCAAGCACTGAATAAAACAGGTTGAAGGGTAATGGATTGTGGGGTAGATCTCTAAATGTGAAAGGATGTGCAGAATGTGCGACTCTCCTCACTCTCAGCTCACTCCTCTTTTTTGGTTTCTCAGACTTAAAATGAGCATTAAGAAAAATAATGAGTTACAGAGCTGTGCTTAGTTATAATGCAGTCACCTACCTGGCATACAAAAAAAGCAATAGGAATGCATTTGGAACGAAGTGAAAGATCTGTATTTTAACATTTTGTTGGAATATGTTTGTAAACTGTTACGGTTAAGCAGAGATATTAGCTACTCTGTAAACAGATCGCTGTAAATTCTACAGTAATTTACTGGCAGCTGGATGCCAGTAAATTACTGTAAACATTTTTACAGTACTTTTACTGTATTATCATTTACAGTATTGCTACTGTTTACTTTCATTAAATTTAAATGAATTTAAAGTTGTTTAAAATAAACGCTTTTACTGAGAATTTGCTAGCAATATGTTCCTGTAAAAAACAATCCACAGAATCGTTGTGTTTCCTGCTGATGTGGGATGTGAAAGATGATTTCACACAAAAATGTTTTTTTACAGTTGGGAAAGGGGCAGGTAATCTTATTCCCATCTCTTAAATGCCATTTTAAACGGTCACACAAGATGAGCAAATTGGGAGATGTATGCTCGCATTACTCAATCTGACAAATCACTGCATCCATTTGAGCAGGTCTACAACTAACGTTAAGCTTATTTGGCTGTGTTTTCTTCGCATGTGGGACTTAAGTGCAGACGGTGACAGTGAAAACTGCAAGGACAAGTCGGCAAACCACAACCAAACCCAGAATTAGCCAGGTTCCTATTGTCATGTCCCGCAGTTCTGAGAGACGACAGGACCAGAGGTGTGAGCAATAACAAGCTTTAATCAATATAAGATAATAAAGTAATCAATACAGAATGATATCAAATGATGACAAAATACGATGATATCAAAAGATGACTAAATATAAAGATATCAAAGGGCGACACCCAGCCTATACCAGTCTGCTGTCCCGCACACACACCGTCCCAGTATACCGAATGCCACACCTTGGGAGGGGTGCGCCCTCCTTTTATACTGTGATACAACATAAATTCATAAAGACAACTGGATGGAGAGGAATCATTGGTTTTAGACTTTTGACCCTCCGTTGTTGGTGCACAGGCCTAGTCCTAGGCCTCTGGGCACTCCTCTGGTCCAGTCCTGAGTTGTTGTGCCGAACTCATGAGTGCGCTGGAAGGGAGGGGGGAAGAGAGTCTACCGAGATAATAATAATGAGACCATTGACAGAGAAGAGAGGGCAGGAAGACCTTGAACAGATCGGAATGTGCGGGATCACACTACACAGCACACAATATATGAGTTTAAGTGGTCTAAGACACAGCACACAGTACATGTAACTAAGTGGTTTAATACACAACACACCATATATGTAACTAAGTGGTTTAACCTTAACACTATTCATCTTGATATGGTGGTCAAATTTGGAAAGTGTTTGCACAGATACATTACATTGCTTGCACACAAAAGGCGCAACCATCTTGACAGTTACCGCTAACTAGTTGATCGATAAAAATAAATCTAGCCATGAAGTGTGAATGCTGCGAGTGCAGCCGCAACTGCTAACTCGGCTAACTTATGTAACTTAACGTTACTCACCAGTTCAGTTGATTTTGCCACCGCAACCACCCGTCCAACAGCCAACAAAAGGCTCCAAAAGAGTCTTCCTGCCGAACACAAAATTATAAACAAAAGATGCACTTGAAAATACTGAATACGTAAAAAAATGAATTAAAATTCCAACTCACTTTTCTCCCCAAGACAACTAACTGTTGCTGTTGTTACCAAAGACTCCTTCCGATTACAGTGGTGAGTGAGCCACTAGTATACACATTCAATCACTGCAACTCAAAAAATATTCAACCCATTTTACACTTATACCAGAAGATGAAAAAAACAAATAATATTAACAGATTAAAAATGTTTAAACAATATTTCGTTTAATATTTGAATAATATTTTAGCTAACGTTAGCTATAAGTTACAGATTAAGTTAACTGACGTTATATATCTTTTTATATTTTAGCGAAAGTTACAACATAGAACTGTAAGACAAGTCTAACAATACTTGGCTAGAAGTGACTACATTTATTACTGTCTTAGTTTTACATAAAATAATAATATAATATACTTACTGTTTTAGTTGAGGTAACAGATATTTCTTTTGTCTTTTACCGCCACTTCCAACAAATGGAGAGAAAAAAACTTGCCGTTGGTCAATTTTTCGCGGGCAAAATGGATTTACAGTACAGAAGAATTACAGTAGTAACGGAATATTTTCCCATAATCCTTTGCTATTAACAGTAAAATACTGTATACACGTTTCACAGTATCTTACTATTGTACATATTACTGTTCAAATTACAAAAATCGGTTACAGGGTAGTTATAACTAGCTATTAGCAAATTCGCATGTATAACCCTCTAGCAAATAATAACATTTACTGACATTTCAAATAATTTACTGTATCTAGATATCAATACAACATGAATAAATTACTGAATGAATGAACTGCTTGCTGTAAATTACGTTCCAACCTTTGGAATGTACCGAGATTGTAGTGTCTAATGGAACTAGTTACTGCTCATCATCATTTCTTCTAACAAGTTAACATGAGGCAAAGTAAACGTATAATGATAAATGCGTGTAGACAGAGAGGGGCGGCTGTCCAAAGCGGTGGCACAGCCGCTGATCGTGTCCCACTGCACCCTCGTTGACTCACCACAGCTGCACACCATCCGGTCGGGGCCCGCAGATAGCGGATTAATCAATGAGCACATGGCTGCTGCCGTCCACCCCCTGCCATAAATCTGAGCCTGCCTCTGGAACGATTGACAGGCCATCCATCATCTGTCTGTCTCCAGCTCCTCCTTCCTTTTCCCTTCTTCCCCAGTACTCACCGCTTTGCTAGCCTTTGGGTTCGCAGCGTGGCTAGTGATAGCACTGTAATCGATGGGGTCTGTAATGATGACACGTCCGCCAGTTAGCATTAACAACGCCCCACGCTGTCAGCGCGACCTTCCAATCGGTCAGCAAGTTGACAGTGAAACTTTTATGGGACACCAAGACAGCTGGTTTGACGTTGGGAGTCTAGTGAGTGATGACTGGCAGTTTTCTGTCTTGTATATTGCAAATATGTATTTTTGTAGGGTGTCTGGAAATTGAAAGGTGGCTCTACTTCAAATTGAATGGTAGAGTTCAAACAGTAAGAGTGCAAAGCCCATGCACTCATATAACTAATGCCTATTTTTGTATCTAATATAACATCCACCGCGGCCTAGTTGGTCACAATTCCCCAATACTTTTGTTAGTGTCACCAAACTGTGCTGGGCTACAGAGACACTTGTGTGTGGTCTGCTAGCAGCATCAGATTCTCACAGCTGTCTCTTCTCATTAATTGTCACCCCCTTCTTCTCCCCACATTGGGGTGTACGGTTAGAGGAGGAACATTAGCCTTTAACCACCTCAATTTGTTTGGAACCTAACTCCCCACCCACATCTCGGGTGAATCATTTAGCGTACCACATCACTATTACACAAGGTTCCAGCAAACAGTGCTGGTCTAAAGTTTGGACACTCTTTCCCATTCACTTCAATGGGGAAAGAGTGTCCAAACCTTTGACTGGTACTGCGGAAAGATTGATTGTTTTGTTTAAACATATTTTCAGACCACTGATGGTTGAGTGGTGTTCATGGGTTTTTCATGTCTACTCTTAGCATCAGCAAATTAGAATCCGCATAAAATGTTCAAGATACGTTGTGTTAAGTAAGTATACTTAACGTTATGCAGTGTATCTTCTTATTTCTCTCTGTGTTAAGACAGGGGTCATTTAAATGCCGAGGCCTCTCTGATTAGGACATTTATGGAACCCTTCAGCAGACCATTCAGTGCAATTTTAGGTTTTGTATTCTTCTTCCGCAGTGGAGTGGGAGGATGTGTCCTCGCAATTCTATCCTAAATGAGATCTACATCGTCGGACATTCTTGTGACTTCTTTTTTTATTTTTGGTACAGAAAAATCTTTTAACAATCCCTGGAAAAAAAAAACTTGAACCTTTCCTTCACCGTTGTGGGGTTGGACAAACGACTACGTGCTAAGTGTTCCTAGCAATTGCCACAATGATTTGCCTACTCCCCCAGACTGTTTTGGTCTTAAGTGTCGGTTTGTTTACCTTGCAAGGGTTCTGTGAGGAGGCTGCCTCGAGACCATCCGTTGTCTGCACTGATTAGTTTGCAGGCAACACTCCCTTTACCCCTGATGCTGATATTTGCGATAGGGGGAAGGAAAGAACGCTGTGTAAATGCTAATTTGGAAGGGTTAGGTTAGTCGGCAGGGAAGGAACAAGGAGCAGAGCGTTTGAAGGCAGGAGTTGTGAAACCCGGCCACGTTTTCATTTGCCGCTTGCCAAAAGATCTTGGCGAAATGCTGACTCATAGTCAGAATACTTAAAGTCGGCCTCTCCGTGTTCCCTGTCAGTGGGATACCAAGACATGCTTATGAGACAGGAGTCTTACCAAGTCTGTTTTCTTACAGTCCTTTTCACACACACGTGCACATATATGCATATATACTCATATACATGCACATATATTAGTTTTATCCCAAGCCCTTTTTAAATGCATTCGTATTCTGCTCAGAGATGTTCCACTTACTTATTAAAGACAAGCATCAGGGAAAGTATTGAAGATAATTGCATGACCCTGTTTTCACCATAGAGAGTTGGTTAGTTGGTTCTCTACAGATTCCATGCACCCCGTGAACAAAAGTGAACGAAAGTATTTTTTCCTTTCTTTTTTTTTATTGTCCATCATAACGATACTGGTGTTAAGGTTTACAATCTCCCTCTCCGGTTTTTATAATAACACATTCAGTTCTCCCTCCTCAGCCCAGCCTTTTGCTCAATTGGCCCCATGTTTTCTGCTGTCTCTGCTCTCCAGAAATTCTGCAACTCATTCTTCTTGCTAGCTGTGTACCTCCCTTCCTGACTCATTTTCTCCCAACCCTCAGTCCCCCGTTTCTCGCTATGCCTTTTTTTCCCCATATTTTACGTCACCCCTGCTGTTCTATCTCTCCATATTTTCTCACATGCCATTATCCTCTGCACTCTCTTTTTCTTTTTCTCTCCCTTGTGTGCTGATTAATTCCCTTCTTTTTTCCCTGCAGGTGTATCCAGGGAAGAAGATCCCTGCTGTGGACAGGGTGTGTGTGGGTGTGCCTGCCGCAGAGGTGAGGCAGACGCACATGCACCAACTCCCTCTCTCACACACGCTCACACACAAATACTGACACAAAAATTGAACAAGAGCTTTAGCGAATCTCACACACACACACACACACACACACACACACACTCACTCACCATGCTTAATGCCAAGTGAATTTGATCTTTGTAAAGTGCACGATATTTATGAACCCAGCGTTTGCTCTCCTGCTCTTACGCCCTCTCTCTTACACATGCACGCGCACACTTTATCCTAAAGCTCTTTTGATTTAAACATGACTTCGAGTGGGAACACACACACACACGGGCAGTGGGCTCCCCAATCCTCCCTCCCTCTGTTTACCCAAACAAGTCATGTAAATACCGGCGGAGGAATGTGATTCAGAGAGCCTCTGCCGCTCTCGCACGGCGTTTCATAGATTATTTACTTCAGGGTTTGCCTTCCGCCGAGCATTCACTGGCTCAGGTCCCACACAGGCACAGATCGATGAATGACAGGAATCAAATATTTATATGGAGCTAGGCCTCCTCCGGTAGGTCACCTGACCACCGGCTCCGCTGGGGCAACTTCCTGCCGCGCCCGCCCCTCAAGGAGGTATCGGGAGGGATCAGCCCGGTCAGAGCGGGCAATCGGGTTTGTGATGATCCGGCGTTCACGGAGACAGGAAAACGCTGTTGGGAGTGTTGTGCTGTGTGGGTGTGTTTTGTGAGCCGCTGCGCGTACATGAGAGAGAGTGTGATTTTGTGTAACTCACTGGCCCCGCAGGGCGGACGCCCGTCAATTTGTTTATGATGTGTCGACATCATGGACAAACATTGACACAGGAACGCAATGCCTCAAAGGGCTCACAGTAGTTCCCGTAGCACAGGCCTTCCAATACAGTGCACCATTTGGTATTTATATTCATTCTAATTCTAACAAACATAATATTTATTATAGAATCTAACAGTCTAATCTATGAATTGCTTCCGTTTGGCTAAGAAAGTAACCATTAACCCACCACAAATATTTGTAATGTGCTGCGGTAAGCACGATCAGTGGTCACAGACACGTTTGGACCTCTTGGGTTTCTAAATGAGTTGCCTTTCGTGTTCTCTGCCGTAGTGCTTTGGCTTGCTTGGAATTAACGGCGCGGGAAAAACCACCACCTTCAAGATGCTGACAGGGGACATCGCGGTCTCCGGCGGAGAGGCCTTCCTGAATGGCTACAGGTGAGGAGCTAAGTGCCGCTAGCGTGCCGAGCCACTCATCATAATTACCCACCCAACGTGGTTCCTCATGGGGGGGTGGGGGTGGCGGGGGGGGATTGGTTTTCTTTCTTGTCGGATATTTTTTTTCGTACTGCCCTCCTCTGCCTCACTTGCACTCGCTCTTACATTGCCTTGGCACATCGTTTTCTCTTCTCTTCTTATTTGGTGGCGGTGGTTCTTTATTGTTGGTCTGTCACGTTTTCCGCGGCACCGATCTTCCCTCTCAGTCCCTTTTTGAACTTGACTTTTTTCATGTCACGCCTCTGTCTGCGGCATTCTCACACATCGAGCAATCTTTTTTTTTTTGCCGTCTTCATCTCTCACATAGTCCATACTCCATTCCTTTTTCGCAGTCTCTCTCTGTAGCTCCCTCTCCCATTCTCTGCCTCACACATCCAGACAAAAAAAAAAAAGGCATTGTACGTGTCAAAAGAAAGAGCTCTACTCTAAGATATAGTGAGTTTCATCCCCTCAAATACAAGATTTTCAGGAGGGGACATCTCTTTTCTGTCTCCAGCTCCAACGGGCATCTCTATGGTAACAACATGTGGCCGTTCTTGGTGGCCCCAGAGTCTCTGCTTATTTGTGTCACATCATTGTTTCTCATAGAGCCTGCTTAAGGATATGAAATCTTACGTTATATTTGAATCCTGCCTCCAATTAATGCTCTTGTGTAACTATGGGGAAAAACTTGTTTGTAGCACCCTCATGAATCTAAATCGACACGCCACCAGTGAAGGCAGTGGATTGCACCTCGTGTAAGGCAGATTGACTAGACTCTTTGTAAACTGCAGGAGGTAGCTTCTGGATTCACATCCCCCCCCCCCCCCCCCCCGCCTTCTTACTGGAGATGACACACAAAGATAGGACCCGTGGCGTGCAGCAGTGCGCACGTGTCAAAGCACAGTTCATTTTCTCACACGGATCTTTGTTGTCATCTGGGGCCAAAAGCATACAGTGTGAAATGATCCGGTGCTGCTGTTCTCGCGCGTCGCCTTACAAAATGCGTGGCCTCGAGTTGTGGAGCGACACACGTTATGTCTAGAGGACCAGCCTCCGTTGGAAATGGTCCTCTTAAGACATTGTGACGCGTAATACTTTGAGGGGCCTTCAGTGCACAGCTCTGTGACATCTTATATTATTTTCGTCTCGTATCGGTCGTTACAGATGTATCATACATTTTTTTGCTTCTGCTTATGTGAACCTTGTTGTGCTGCTTAGATTTTTGGCCGACAATATAATACACCTTTTGAAAACTGTGGCCCCTGCAGCATACGGACAGAGATGACAGACGTCCACCAGAATATGGGCTACTGCCCACAGTTTGACGCTCTCAACGACCTCCTCACTGGACGAGAACATCTGGAGTTCTACGCCAGGCTTCGAGGGGTACCTGAAAAAGAAGTCACGGAGGTAAGCTTCACCTCCAAATCCTAATCTTCACCTAGCCAACAAAAGTCAAATAAAAAGTTGTGCTTTCTTGAGAATAATGTGCGCATCCACAGAATATGTATCATATTATAGCATACCACTAAGCACTTCTTTCACTTTGCAAGATGACAGAGTGTCAACTTTTAGTTTTTTTCAAATACTTTCTTAACACTGTCCTCTGCTGAAAAAGGGGTCTCAGACCATGACAGAGTGTGCAACATCGCTAAAGCTTTGATACATCCCGAGCAGGCATTCCCAGCGGAATCTCTAGGTCACAAATAAGGCCTTCTGGTCAGTGAGCGCTGCGACCATCGGTAATGGCTTCGTATTTCTCACCAGGCCTGCTAGCGAGCGTGTCTGCCCCCCTTCCGCCTCGCTGTCGTCCCCAAAGCAACAATACGATCAAAAGAGGAAGCGACTGGCCAGCGGCCGCCCACTCAGGCCTCAGACCGTGTGCCAGGGCTTTGATGTGCCATATACTCTGCTGGGTACAGGGGACCCAGTTTCCTGCCACCAGCGCCTGGTTAGCTGAGGCCATTCCGGCATGCTTCGAAGAGGCCATTTTGGAGCAAAGTAGAGCCCTAAGGATTTCTGTGTTCCCATTGTGTAATATGTTCACATTCAATACCTCATTGGGATGTTGGTGGTCACTCGCCATAGTGACTGGCGTGAAGAATTGTAAAAGGTTTTCAAACAGCCAGGAAACCAACAATTCACCTCGGCATTCTCGAAGGACGTCTTGCCAACCTGTCATACATGACTATTCTCTGAGAATTGCAGTGCACCCAGCCAGCCTGGGAAAAAAGCTTCTGAAAGGGATACCGAGCCGATTGTCACCCCCCTGGATGCCAACCGGCTGCTACTATTGTGACACCATTGTATGTCTGTGTGCTTGTTTCCACTGTCCGTTGACCAGGTGGCCGAGTGGGGGATCCAGAAACTTGGCTTGGTGAAATATTCCAACAAGTCGGCTGGCACCTACAGCGGCGGGAACAAGCGCAAGCTCTCCACCGCCATGGCTCTGATTGGCTGTCCCCCCGTGGTGTTCCTGGTAAGCCGTGAAGATGGATACACCCTTTGTTCTGAGTATTACTGCAAACCTACGTGAGGGCGTTTGCCTAATGCAAAAGAAAAACTGAGACATTAGTAGGATATATACGTAGGTAATGTTTTTTTTTTTACCTTTTCTGTTTCAAGGCATTTATGAAAGACGTGATAGCCTGGTCAATTACGGCAAGAATGCATCTTTGTTGTTTAGTTTCTTTGGAAGCACAAGGAAATTACAGGGTTGTAGGCATGCTGTGTATGTCTTAGAAAAGCCTTGAAAAAAATCTAATCTGAATAAAAGTAAAAACATTCTGAATGTCCTAAGGGATTCTAAGTACATTTGGAGTAGATTAGATGGGATATGTATTGCGGGGGGTCACTACTCGGTCACACGTTTGAATTTGTTTTTCCCAAGTCAACCCAATCTTCTTTTAAATACCACGCGCGCAGAACGGCTTTTGCAGGAATGAAGGGCCTTATTTGACTTTAAAAACTCTGTTCCCTTCGGGTAAGCACATTTTTTTTTATGAGGATGAAGCCCCAATTAAAAGCATCTCCCATCATGTACTGCTGCAGTGTTCCTTTGCAATAGAGAGGTCTTACCAGTCGTCACAAAGTAATGTTCTTTAAATAGGACTATGAAGAACTTCGGGGACGCCAGCCAATTGGCTTGCAGAGAAACGCAAGATGAGAGCCCAAGTCTACAACTGTTCTGCTGTAAATGTGCAGACCTCTGCCGATTTAATGCTTTCAAAAATCTAGGTCAGACACGGTTTGGTCCATGTACAAACCATATTGTCACACGATGCAGAATACACCGTATATAAGTTTGTCTTGAGCTTTCGGTGGAATATCGTTGTGTCAGGGACGGCTCTGTGGGTTGCGTGGTACCACAGGCCGGTGTCACTGGAGCTGCCTCGAGGCGGTGCCACGACGCCTTTGCACGGGGACACGGTCTGCATGTGATGGAGATGCCCCATGGGAGTTGTAGTAGGATCCCGGTGGCAGACATGGAGCAAAGGCTGGAACAGACATGCGACGGGCTCCCTCTAATCGTGCATTGACAGACTAACCCCCAGGACAGAGAGGCAGCCAGAGTCTGTGTTTATTTCCCTTCTTGTGTACACTCTGGACACGGATGAATATGTATACGTCGGACATGGGAGGATTGAAGTGTGCGTGTGTGTGTGTGTGTGTGTGTGTGTGTGTGTGTGTGTGTGTGTGTGTGTGTGTGATATTCCAGTGCGTCTGAATGTGGGTGCGGATGTGTGTGTCTCGGTCCACGTCTCTTAGAAGTCCTCTGTGATTTAATCAGGCCTCCTCTGAAAGTGTCTGGTGCCCCTGGGCTATCCTTTTCCTAGCTGGATGTCTCTCTCACCCTCTGCGGCGCCATGTCTCTCTCCCCATCTCTTTCTGTGCCCTGTCTGCCTCAATCTCTCTCACACGCTCTCTTTGACCGTGCAGTTTGCTGAATGTGAAGCCCCTTTAGTCGGCTTTGATCTGAAGGCTTGGCGCTACAGATGGCTTTTGAGAAACTAACAGATATCCGTGGATGTGAAATACACTTGATGTAAGGTAGTGCTTTTAGGAAACCGTGATTTCGAAGCTAGGAATATATACGGGTTTACAAAGTTGGATGGGGGTCTGGTTTTGAGTATCTCCTGTTTAGCTCGAGGGTAGGACAGCAATACGTATAACTTGAGTATAAGACCCTAAGCTGAACTTAAATGTAACTTCATATAAGGATTGTGTCTTTGAGGAAATTGAGTGACTGGATGACAGTAGAAATCTATGAATACATACCTTAATTGATCAATGCCACTTACTCATATATCATTTCTCGCACCATATCCTCAAGTTGAATCTTATGGTCCCAATCCAATCAGAACATTGTTCTAGCATTACATTGTGACTGCAGGATGAGCCAACCACTGGGATGGATCCTAAAGCGCGCCGCTTCCTATGGGACTGCATCCTGAGTGTCATCAAAGAGGGACGCTCAGTCATCCTGACATCACACAGGTGAGCTGCCATCTCCTTCAACGGTTTATCTGCATCTTAACAGGTTAGATAGTCCAATCTGTTGGAATCAAAAAAGAAGGAATTTAACGTAACCGTTTTGGTCACGGCGTCAGTTATCTGAACTAAACAATATTCCAGAAAGTACAAAAACTATAATAAACTATAAACTAAACTATAAATGACACATCTCAACATATCATGTCAAAAGTAGCAAACACTTAGAATGCGTGTGCTGTCGAAATAGGTGTGTTTATTCTGGCTTCGTCACGTGCAGCCGGCATGTCATTGGTTGCGCTTTGAAAGGTCAGCTGCAACCGAGGTCAAAGGTGAAATAATTTGAACTTCTGCGCACTGCGAAGTGTCAGTTTTGCGATGCGTGACTCCAAGGGTAGCACAAAAAACAATGGCACAGCCAGTACAGAGCGGTGTTAAACACTGATCATGTGTGAGGCACCTTCAGTCAGTGACATGGAAAGTACCTTTTGATTTCACAAAGCCACAAGCCTAAGATAATTTCCTGTGTCAAGGTGCTTCATAAATTCTTTTTAAATAATCTTCTGCTTGTGGGTAAACATAATCTGGGCGTCATCTCCGTTGGGAACAGATTTCTCTATTGTATATTTTCTCGACTGCCGGATGAAACAAAAGCCATGTGTTTGTCTCCGTCCAGTATCCGACTGAGTTGTAACCAATCGTCCATGGCGCTACCAGGTGCTTTTGTTTGTTGGGCTGCATATTCACCAGGTTTTACAATGTCATAATCCTAATTGTGCTATCCCTCAGCAAAGCTTCACAGCCACCGCCTTTGTAAGAAATTGCTCATAGAGCAACGTGGGTGAAAAAGGCAGCGGCACCACAACAGAAAAGTGTGCAGATGTTGTCGTACTTTTCGGCAAATTGCTTTATTTGTCGTCCAGTGAACCAGAGCTGTCAGTTGAAATGTTTACAAATGATCTCTCCTTTCCGTGATCTGTAGCACTCCAACAGACTTGAGATGGCCATGATGAATTGGATGTGATTCTCCAAGCCCATGCACATTAAAGCTGCCTGACTCTTGCCGGCTAGAATAGAAATTCCTGAATATTGACTAAATGTTAGGATCCTACTCAGGATATTTCACTGGAATAGAAAAAGTAAAAAAGTTTCTAAAAAGCCCGCAATTATCATCCAGCCATTCTGACGTCGAAAGGCCATCAAAGGGGCAGCTATGTGTAACCTTTTACTTACAGTCAGGGCACATGTACAGTACTATGCATAGGTTTTAGGCAGGGGATGCTGTTTTAAAGGCAAAGGGTGTTCACACCAAATGTTAATTTGATACAGATTTGATTTTCCCTCACTCTGTATTTTATGAATTAAAGAAATAAACAATTCACATTTATATATATATATATATATATATATATATATATATATATATATATATATATATATATATATATATACAGTACTGTGCATATGTTTTAGGCAGGGAATGCTGTTTTGAAGGCGAAGGGTGGTCACACCAAATGTTGTTTTGATACCGATTTGGTTTTCCCTCACTTTGTATTTTATGAATTGATAAAAAAAAAATTTTTTAATTCACATTTATATTTTTACATTTTTTTTATAACTTTAAAGACTTCATACCTGCCTAAAACCTTTGCACAGTACTGTACATTAGAACATGTCACAAGCATTCGACCATCACCTGCCACTGACCTCGATTGAACTCTTTGATTTGATGTCTTCTTCTGTTCCCCGCCGTCTGTTTCTCACTGCACGCTGTCTCTTCTTCTGTAGTATGGAGGAGTGTGAAGCGCTGTGCACTCGTATGGCCATCATGGTCAATGGACGCTTCAAGTGCCTCGGCAGCATTCAGCATCTGAAGAGCAGGTAAGGTCGTAGTGAGAACTGGGGAGAAAAAAAAACGAACTGTCAGAACTAGGGGCATTTTATTTTTTAAATAATATTTATACAAAGAGGATTGGACAGTTTTGCTATTGAGTGCACCCACTCACATTCGTTGAAGGAGTTTGTTTTTCCTGCTATTAGTTTATTCAGCTTTCATCTCAAACACTGAGTTTTTTTGGAGAAGGAAACGTCTCGCATTCTTTCAAAAATAAAGTAGCACTGTCTTTTAATATGGCGGTAGAAGTTCCTATTGTCTATTCCAAATCATCTTTTCCAACCTTCCCTTATCTTGAGTTTATTTTTCTTCCTTCATCTTGCTTTTTTTCCTTGAGAGTTTATTCAATTCAAGGTGAGTGTTGGCTGACAAAGGCCTATTGTAAATGCTCCTTTTTGGGGGACCTCATCATAAATCATATCTGCCACAGTTAAAACTGCGAGAAGCAGCCATTTTAAGGGTAATTTGTTCTAAATTGTAAAGTAATATAGCTTGCATGACCTTTGAATAAAAACCCTGCCTCTGTCTAATACCATTCAAACTCTTCACCTTTTTTGCCAACATATTGATACATTTGCCTATCTTTTCAAATTCATAATAAGAAATTAAGTCATTTCCCACCTCAACCATCCCTTAACAGCCTTAACAACACAATACATATCCGTAAAAAACATTTAGTCAGACCTCCGTCACCTACAATCTGCCCTGACCTTAACTCAAAGCACCTCACTGTGCTGCTCTTGATGGGTGTGTGATATTTTTCCCGGGTCAGCTTTTTGGCCCGGGGCCCGCATGTAGCTAGCTAGCTGGTGGAAGCAGAATAGAGGGGGGGGGGGGTGATGTTTGAGAGTCGGGGCGTATTACACGGCACAATGAATGGAGCATAATGCCGAACGGGCTCAGTCCAGGTACGGCCTAGAGGGGGCATGAATCTACCACAGTTGGAAGCGGGATGGGGGTTTGATTGATGGGAATGGTCATACGTGACGGGGGGGGGGGGGACGGGACGGGGGGGGGGGGGGACGGGGGGGGGGGGGGGGGGGGGGGGCAGCCGTGTCAGTGGTAATTTCCCGTATGACATTAATGCACGAAAATAATTCAAAATGGTGAGTCACCTGTAACTTTCAAAAAGGCTCAGACAGGAGTCAAAGAAGGAGAGATGGGGAAACGGAGAGGGAGAGAGTGATGTACTAACCTGTCCCCCCCCCCCCCCCAGATGTTGAGGTAATCGACAGACTCTCTGTGTCAATTACATCCAGAGAGAGGGAGAGAGAGAGAGGTGGCGTGAATAATGTATGAACGATACTGGGGCTGGGACAGTGGAAGGGGAGGAGTGGGTTACCATATGGATGTGCTATGGGCTGAGACCAAGCGCTCCCTCCACACAAGCAAGGACGGGGGAAAAAAGTGCGTGTCAAAACGACATGTACACTGATGGTTCCTATTGCTGTGCCTACACGTTTCCCCCAAGCAGGGCATCGAAACGCTGCGGCTCTGTTCTCGCGACACAGTGAGTGATTTATAATTAACCGTCCCTATCGCTATGGCGGTTGGTGTAACTAATGTTTCATGAGGTGTGGGGGCCCTGTTAATGACTGCAAAGGCAATTAAGGCCTGTCCTCTCTGTTTTCCTTTCTCCTCGCCATCCCGCCAAGTGTGTGCACACCCGTGAAATGTGGAAACCCCCCCCCCGCCCCTCCACCCCCCACCCCGCCCCTCCACTGTGGAGACTTTGAAATGGGACAGACGAGCGTAGCTTTTACTTTTTTTTTGGGGGGGGGGGGGGGGGGGGGGGGGGGTGTTGCACTGTCAGTTTTGAATGTCACGCGAACGTGATTAATCCACATCTGACAGCGCGGCCGTGTGGGGGGGCCCTCGGCTGCGGTGCTCGTTTATGCAAATCCGTCTTCGTGTCAGAGGGAGGGGCGGGGTGGGGTGGGGGGGTGGGGGGGGGATCTTGCTCTCCGAAACCCGATCTGTGGGTGATTTGCAGGTGAGGAACGGCCTCGTCGCGCGGGTAAGGGAGGATGATGGGTGGAGGAGGAGAGCGTGAGAGAGAGAGAGAGAGAGAGAGAGAGGCCGGTGTGAGATGTGCTGCAGTCATACGAGGGGGCATGGACTGACCCGCGAAGCTGTCCCGCCCCTCTTTCCTCCTTCCCTGCCCCCTCCCCCCTTCTTCCATCTCATCACCTGAGAGCCGTGTGGAATCTCAGCTCACCGCGGGGGGTGCTTTGCACATTTTGGACCCCCCCCCACCGCACCGCTCATGAGTGATACACGCTGGGCCTCCCGCCACCCTGGCTTCCCCGTCGCTCTCCCCGCTTCTCCGTGCGCTCCTCTCCGGCGTACACCTTTTCACCACATTACCCTTTATTTATTCCTTCCGCTCTCCCTCCGCGCATCCCCTCTGCTTTTCAGCCGTCGTGGGTGTTCAAGGACGGGAGCCGGAGCCGCTCAAGTGCTTGTTTGTGCTGCCCTCTGTAGGTCACAGCCGACCCGTCTTTATCACCGAGCCGACCCCGTCATTATCAGGGTCCGCTCCCTAACAAGCCAGCCTTGGTATATCAATCAAGGCCAAATGAGCCAGAATGGCCTATTCAAATCAAAGAGGGAGGGAGAGAGACACGAGGAAGAGGCTCCTTAATGCTGGCAGGGCAACGGAGACCGTTTTAAGAGGCACCTTCATTATCTAACCCGTGATTGTGTCGCCCTTTTAAACTCCGTCTACCGTCCCTCCTGCCACCTCTGGCTGTCCTAGACGACCTGAAGTGGAGCTTTGCACATCAATCATTTATGGTGGGAACGTATGCAAGCCAGGCGGGAGAAGGGAGGCAGGGAAAAACGCGGAGAGCCCAGCTGAGAGAGGACATTTTTTTTAAGTATTTTACAATGGAGGTGCGATAAACTTGAGAGCTCCCAGGTGTTACGTAAAACCCAAATGAAGTACGCCGGCCAATAAAGGAGGCTTTGGGAAAAGCTTCCCCCGTAAGCTCGTCAGCTCCCACGGCACACTTTCCGCCCCTCTTCCCTGATTGGTATAATTCACACAGCCGGTTATTGCGTGGCAGGCATCGACCACACACCCGCCGTTTTCCGCTCGCTTCCTTAAAGGGGCATAAAAAAAGATCCGGTAAAGCACCTTTAATGCATTAAGGTAATGCAGCGCTCGGCCGAAGGAGGGTTTTTATAAGAGCGTCTAAAAGTTTTTGGATCAATTCAGACGAGTTGGCTTGCGCAAGCGGTCCAATAAATTCCCTCTTGCATCCGCTCGGGTGAACTAGGGGTAAGAAGACTGTCTGTGAGTGTTTGTCATTGGGAACTTTGATAGATGGGCAAATCATACTGCTTAGAGTTTGCAGCTGCAGTTAATACTGTCACCGACAGTGACGGAAAGACTCTAAATCCCTCGAAGCAATTTATGGTGCACTGCTCCAGCGTGCATTAGCTGTCTGTCCAAGTTCACTACGTTGTGCAGAGCTCCACGTATGGAAGAGGCGCACGGAATGTCTTTCCGGAAACGTGTTCTAGACGTGTCCTTGGAGAATAGCCACATGTGAACGGACTGTATGTTAACAATGGCAATGTATATTTTCGCAGTACGTTACATGGTTTGAACTCCATCGCACTTTTATCACACGTCTGTTGGCCTGGGTTTGCTGCCTCATTTGTGTCTGCTAATTCAGTATCTCGCGTGACTCAATCATTGCGTGAGCCATGTCCCCGCCTCTTTCGCCCTTAGAGGTCGTCCGCCAGATCTTCGGTGGCTGGCGACCCCACGGGCAATCGTAGAAAGTGAACACCTTGACGTCCTGGCGGATCAAAGAGGTGCAGCCTCCTCCCAGCCTCACGTTCTTCACTGCCGTCCAGACACAGTAACGGACGGGGCCTTTCCTGGACTCGCATAGACATAGACGCAGTAGAACAGGGCTAGTTTCTGCCCCGCCCACACTCAGTGCTGGTCAGACATTATTTGTTTTTCATTCTGGCAGAGGTAACTCGAATGGAGCTTGGTGTGGTCACTATTTTGTGGTTGTTGTTGTTCTGGCAACTTCCCTTATGTATAGTTAAATAGTGGCAATGAAATAAAAAAAAAACACAACCATAATTTGATGTATAATCATTTAAAGGCATCATATGTGTATGTAAGGGTCAAGGTGACAACATTTGTCCAGTGTTTCTACCAGTGTTATGATCTGATGCCGTATCATACCCTGTGTGCAAATTATTTTTCAATTTGCACAGACAGCTTGATATTACTCTAGACTTTCTGACTCCTGAGTGAACGTTTGGTGGCAATCCCCTCAGGGCAGAAATGAAAACATCTATGAAACGGCACCAATGAAATGATAAAGCACGCTTCCTGCTGTGCCCCACTCTAACCGCCGTCATATGAGTTACCAAGAGAGGGAATGAACAACATCTAATTGATCAACCTTTTATCCCTATTGACAAGTGCCAATTGATTACACATGTTGCTTCCCAGCATTATTGGATCGCTGCTGAAGTTTTTTTTTTTTTTTTTGCACAATCGGGTTGGTTTTGCCTTTGCTGAGCCCTGCACTTTCTTCAGAGGTATGGAAAAATGTCCTTCCTTGACACCACCTGCAGATAATTGGCGGGCCATCCTTGTCAGGCTCTTGATTGGGACGGTGAATGTGTCTTGATTAGGATGTCTGGAAATGGAGGCCGAAGCTCTGGAGATAATGGCATACTTCTCTGTTAGACTTATTCCGCAGCAGCATTTCTATGGCAGACGTTGTGTAATGTAGCTCTCTAAGAGCATATTTAACAACGGCTGTCGGATAGTTCCTCCTCAGTTTGGGGGCCCGGGTTGTTCTCAGAATCCAAAAATAACCGTCGGAGCTCTTTGGCTGTGTTTTTTTTGTGCTACTCACAAAGCAGAAAGCGTTGCAGAAGTGAGGCAGCATCATTTGTGCGGTAGTATACCGTCACCGTGGTTGAAGGAGGACTAGGGGGCTCCTTCCCACTGGTCCCGTTGCACTGCTCACACCATGGAGCTCAGCTCTGCTGGCCCACGGCCTTCTGGGATAGAGGAGGCTGCGGCCCATTCGCCGTGTTCCTAATTACCATTCAGGGGGCCCTTGCCTCTTCTTGCATGTAGTACTTACAGCCCACAATGGACATTTCCATGAGAAAATACAACATTAGGGAATTAATTAGGCAGAAAACAACGGGTCATGAGAGTGCTAACGACAAAATAACAAGGCACTGAATTTTGTACTTGGTAGACAGAGGACCCATCCAGAAAGATACAGAATATTAATAAGGAGAATACTGGGATTTAACATAATGTTTATGTTTCGCGAATGGGAGGCTTATTTTCATGTTTGTACATTCCGTTTTTTACGTTGATATTCTCAATAATTTTGTGATTTCTTTGTTTATTTTGTATCTTCATTACATTTTTCATTATTGTTGATGTCTTCTTATGATGTAGCTAAAATGGATGGTACTAATAATAACTAATTGATTAAATAAGAAATAGTCATTGCATGCTCAAATCCGAACAAGCAATCAAGCTTTATAGCCCTATGCTTTGCTAAATATTTTAGGGCAAATCACGTCTGACGAATTCGGTACCAGCTACCCACCTAGGTCATTTGCCTTTACCGAATGATTCTGGAAGGTGCTTTCTTCTCATGGTGTCATTAAGTCAGAATTCCTCCATGTGTTTGTAGACACAACATTCCTCACCATTGCTTCCCCGTTCCCAATCTCATGATCCCCCCTTAACTCCCATAGAAAACAAACACGGCGTTCTCAGCAAAAGCCCTCTCCGGAGACGCTATAGCGCTCCCTGGGTTCACACCTGATGAACAAGTGCAAACAAGCTAGGGAGGGAGAGAGGGAGAGATAGCGAGAAAAGAGGAGGCGGGGGGTGTCAGCCCCTCAAGAAACGGTTGCTGGGTTCTCTGGCATTCCTTTATGCAATCAAATGCATCCATCTTTCTCTCTCTCTCTCTCTCGCTCTCTCTCTTTGTATCACCTGCTCTTCGACACGCTACGTCCCACACACCAGGAGCTTTCAAACAGCCAGGGAAATTAAGATCAATTATACATCCTCCTCCTTAACCCCCCTCCCTCCCTCTCTCCTCTCCCCCAGCCACCCCTTCTCCTCTGTGCTCATGCTGACGCCATGCTGCTACTCCGTGCCGGGCGGGCAAAAATAGAGACAACATTTAGAGGCTTGAGGAAGTGTTTACTTTAAGGCTGCGATTTGCTTTCTCGCACCAGGGAAGTGGGTGTTGCCCAACTTTCTTTTAACGAATACACTGCATAGGTCCCACATTCGTTGTTGTTTGTACGCAAATTTTTTTGGCTAGTGTTCGGTTTTGGTTGAAGATCTGTCTTAAGTCAATGTGAACAACGCAGAGTATGTTATGGGGGGGAAATACCTTTTCACTGCGCAGCGTTTGTTTTCGGAGTAATTCACAAACCACAACTACCTCTTTTTTTGTTCGTTTGTCTTGCTTGTGCATCTTTCTACCTTGCCTCGCTTTATCATTTATGTACATGTTCCTGTCTTGTGTATTGTGTGTGTGTGTGTGTGTGTGTGTGTGTGTGTGTGTGTGTGTGTGTGTGTGTGTGTGTGTGTGTGTGTGTGTGTGTGTGTGTGTGTGTGTGTGTGTGTGTGTGTGTGTGTGTGTGTGTGTGTGTGTTTGTGACACTGCCCATGCTCTGTAGGTTCGGTGACGGTTACACGCTGGTGGTGCGGGTGGGGGGCAGCCCCCCTGCGCTGGACCCCGTCGAGGCCTTTGTCCAGGAGACGTTCCCCGGGAGCGTCCTGAAGGAGAAGCACCACAACACCCTGCAGTACCAGCTGCCGCACGGCGAGGGCGCTCTGGCCAGCATCTTCAGCCAGTTCACCAGCCACCGGGAGAGACTGGGCGTGGAGGACTACTCTGTGTCACAGACCACGCTAGACCAGGTACACCGTTCGTCTGATCACTCTGGGTCACAGACCGCGCTAGACCTGGTACAACGTTCGTCTGATCACTCTGGGTCACAGACCGCGCTAGACCTGGTACAACGTTCGTCCGATCACTCTGGGTCACAGACCGCGCTAGACCTGGTACAACGTTCGTCCGATCACTCTGGGTCACAGACCGCGCGCGTGCTCCACCAGGTACACGAGTTGCTCCTCGTTCTGCGTCAGTCCTTTCTCTGTCTTCATAAATGCACACAGAGACGTGTTTGTGTAGTCAAGGTCTTCTGCAGTTAACGGGAGCATTTGCCGTCCTCCGAGCCCACGATCAGCGCTGCCGTAAGACACAGCGTAGAGGCAATGGGAACTGGAAATGTCACCTGGAGAAAGTCTGAGGGTTAAGATAAGGTGCTCTGCCTGGATCAAAGCCACCCTTTTCACAATGGCCTTTTGGTAGATGGTGTTTAAATGAATGGCGGCATGAAAGTGAGTGTATTTATGCGCCGGGGTATAGAGAAAGAGAGCGTGCGTGCGTTTTTGTAGGCGAAAAACATTCACATGAAAGTTGGGCGTGTGTGTGCGTGTGTGTGCGTGCGTGTGCGTGTGCGTGTGCGTGCGTGCGTGCGTGTGTGCGTGTGTGTGCGTGTGTGTGTGTGTGTGTGCGCTCACAAGGCCACAATGAACTTCTCGCACGGCACCGGAGGTTGGCAGAGCGTGCCCGCCATTCTGAGGTGGCCAGTATTTACCAGATCCCTGGCAGTAGATCAATCATACATGGAGCAGAAGGTCAGTGTGGTGAGAGCCACGAGGGGAGACGAAGAGACCCTACAGAGGCCCCGTCAGACAGTCACCTTTCAGCGGCTGATTTATAGAAGGGGTGCGGTGACCTATAGTGTAGGACCAGGATCGCTCCGCAATTAATATTGATCCCCGCGGGGCACGGAGCGAGACTCGGCCGTTAAGACTGATGGTGGGAGACAGCGGAGAGGGAGATATAGAGAGGGAACTTGAACTCGGCGGAGATTTTTTATGTGGATCTGGCTGGGACACGTTCAGGGGAGAACGTTAGAAAATGAGATCACAGAAAAGTACAAAACAGTCAACGAACGATATACTGTACATCTTATGATGAAATGGTATTTGTTTGCTATTGCTCTAAGCCCTGCAAAGCAATAACTAATGTCAAGTACTCCTATAAAAATGTACTAAACACCTAAAATGACTGTAATCCAGTTAACCTAAAAAAGTCCTCTAAGGCAGGTTTTACTGTGTAGGATCTACCCATGGAGAGAAAGGCAGTAGTTGAATCATGCATCAAGGCCATGGAAAAAAACGAACAGATGTGCATGCCTGCGTGGTCCTAACCCACTGGCCAGGATGTGATGTCTTTACCCTTTTCGCCCCAGAGGTATTCTCAGAAAGCCCTCCCAATGCACCCCCTAACTAGAGTTAACGCTCATGTCCAACTGTGATGCAATGTCCAAATGTTCCTCATGAACAGCTGTGCATGTACTTTAAGTTGCGAATGAAAAGATGGATATACCCTGGGAGAGTTCAAGGGATGTGAAAAGTGTACTGCGGGTAAATCAAGAGCAGAAGTAGCCAGCCTGTAGCATTTCAGGTGATACATTTCAGGTGTGGCTCCACAAGCTGATATGTTCCTTGTCGGTGGCCCAACTTGAAAGCACCCCCGCTAACAAACTCACCATTTCAATGTTCTGCTAGTTAGTATCACAGAAACAAATTCCTAACAACTCATTTCAACCCTCGCCGAGCAGAAATAGATCAGAAGCCTTGAGTCAGTGTGTACTCGGTTCTACAAATAGTGCTGCAACTGTCAAACGCATCCAGCCAGGCAGGGGAAAGTTTCACGCTTTTCAGTATGCAAAGTGTGTCTGTTAGACGCCAGCCACAGTGGTCAAAAGTTAAAATCCCCTGACTGGAAGGTGGGTGTGGGGAAAGGCTGAGCCGCCAATTGATATGGGAGCTACATGAGAATAGTCAAGTTTTGTCTGGAAACTCACGCGAACATTTCTTTGTCGTTTTATTAGATGTCTTTTATACCACTTGCAAACTCTGTCTGTGGATTAGCACAGTGTCTCCATGGCACCCACTTTCCCAAATCTCTTGGATCGGTCTTTGGAACGATCCAACTCTGGGGATTGTCTTTCAAAAGTTTCAAATGCCTACCCGTCCTCTCTGCAATATCACATCTGGAGACTTTCTAGTTTCAATTAAGATTCCAGACATTATCTGACAGCGCTAACAGATCGAGGAAATTGGGCGGAACACACCCTTTCTTCTGAAATGAAACACTGGCAGGCTGATAGACAACGGGCCCACTTCTCTATCTTTTGAAGGTAAGTTAGAGGAGATGCGACTTGATTCCAGTGGGGAATTCCAACGACACCGGTGGGTGTTTTGGGAGGTGAGGAAGGAGGACGGGGACGTTGCGATTCCACCGGGCCTGTCAGTCTGGGCTGCAGCTAGACGAAACAGAAATAGCACTGGTTCTCCGCCTGATAGTCTGTTGTACAGTGTGTTTGCACACGTTACATTCCATTGACTTCATAGGCAGTAACTGTTGGGAAAGATCGACTTTATAAGTGGGGCCTAATGGACAAGGCGCCGAATGGTGAACAGTGCCTGTAAACTCAAAAGAAGCATTCAGTGGATGGTTATTGGCCAAGAACATTTTGCCTCTCTTTTTCCCCCCAAAGCCTTGGCATCCAATAGGAATAATTCCCTGTTTCCTTCGCTGTTTTTAGGAGCCATTTCAATCTTTTAATGGCCAAGCATTGTACTTGTCTGTTCTTTTATATATATTTTTGCTGGTGCTAAGGGCTTCTGTGAAGTTTCAACAAACAGTAAAGGGGCAAAAAAAAGTTTTACTGAAGTCCATTTCTTTTTGATTGCAGCGCAATGATTTTCTTCTGAGTATGTCCTGGAATCTTGTGGTTCTGTTGACTCATAAAGGGCATTCGGTGGTTTATTTCTAGAACTTTGGTGAAGTTGTACTTAGTAATTAAAGCCAAGCAAAACTTTTGATCTCGTGCTTTACACTCAATGCCTGACATAATTCAAATCCACAGCGTCCTTTATTGTAGGAAAAGGTTGGCAGTAAACAAGGTGAGATGGGGATAGCGAGGCGAGCCCGCTTTTGGTAGTTCCTTCTCTGCATGGTAGGCTAATTTGTACGCCAACCAACAGCTCAAGAGTTCACCTCGTGCTTTGCCTGGGATGTTGTGTGACTCATGGGATGATCAGGGCCATTTCCACGTCTGACTCTTACCGTTGGGGGTATCGTTCACCTTCCTTTGTGCCTTGCACAGTGCAAGTCCTGTACTCGCATGTGATATTACATTGGTATGCCATGTTGTACTGTTGTGTCTGTGGTCTTATGTCTTGGTAATTATTACAAAGGGAAATTCTATTGACCATGTGGGCGAAAAAGCGATTCTGATTCTAACCATTCTGATTCTAGCTAAAACAACAACCAAAAACATAATCGTGCTGCCCTCAATCAAACAATGAGGCAATTCCTTCTTCCTTTTCTCAGGTCTTTGTCAACTTTGCGCGACACCAACACGACGAGGACTCCAAGGGGGGCTACGATCACCCGGTGGACACCTCTGATGAGCTGCCCATGCAGCCGGTGAAGACCTGGGGCACAGCAGAGAGTGTGTGAAGCCCCAGCCAGTGCTCACTGCTCACCATTTCTTATACCTCCGGTCCAAGCGGACAGCTCAGATGTTTACATAGAGCCACCCGTCATGTCGCTATGATGGCATGTATATACAGTAATATTGCTTAAGTATCCGTATCAAATTGGATAACTTACTGTACTATTGTTTTGCACATTGTACTGTATGAATAGGCCCTGGACGAAGTAACAAATTATGCTTTAGTGGGTAGGATATCTGGCTTGTGAAGATGAATTAATATATTCTATTTATTTATTACTTTTTTTAAGATCGTCTCACACTTAAAAAGATGACACTTCAACAAAGGTGTTCAGATTAACAAGAAAAAATGATTGCCATTTTATATCGAATCAAATTAACTGGTTGATGCCAAATGAAAACACCTATTTTCTTCACTACTACTTTGACAAAGATCAGCACGTTATGTTCTACTTTTAATTTTAATTGGAGAAATTAGAAGATTTTTCATGGTTTTCTTGACACTCGTGACAGCATTGCCTAATTGCCGCTTATGAGCTGTAACACGTTTAAATGTGTCCCTTGCTTCCTATCAACCTTCTGGCAGTAGAAAGATGCGTATTTGTCTTAATGCAGGATATATATTTTTAATCAACGTGGAAAGAGAATACTTATATTTTCATATACCGCATATTTCCAATATATTCATTTTAACTGAACAATCATATTGGAAGGAATGCGGGTAGTTAATGGTTCACCACCTCCTGTTTCTATCCAGCCTACATTACTTTGCACTTAGCACTTTTCTTCCTTATGTGAAAGGTCTGGTTACGCCTGCGGTTAACGCTGAGAACTGGAAACACTGTAATTTGTATGCTGCCCTATAGGTTCCTTGCAACGAATAATAGTTCATATTTGTACTGAACATTGCTTTATGCTCCGACTGATAATTAAATATTGCACAAATTGTCGTTTGACTCAGTGTAATTTCTGAACGCCGTTGCTTTGATTTGCTCTGCAAAGCACTGGGCAATGTTCTGTGGTGAATGTTGAGTGACTTGTTTTCTGTTTCAATAGCCCACTTGATAGGCTGCCTAACTGCCTCATTCTTTTCCCCTCCCCTTATTTACTGGTTCATTTGAGATTTTTTTTTAATTGCATTCTTTCTTTGTTGCATCACTGCACGAGCACCACCTTAGCCTTATGAAGCCTTTTAAACGTTACGCAAACGCTCAGTGGGTGACTCCTATGTTTGATTTCACAGGCACTTAAGCTTGATGTGTGAGGGTGCATTTGCTTAGAGCAGAGTGGCCCCTGCAGTATAAACAGTAAACTATGTTTGCGAAACCTACTTAGACAAACCTTGTACGAACAAATCTTAAAGACGTCTTAATCACTTTTTTGCCTATTCATTTTGTACATTGTTCTTCTCAGTGCAAACATTTATTTTACAGTCAGACAACATCAGGCAACATCAGTATCTATATCTTTCTCTATATCTACCTTTACCACTCTAATAAAATGTTACGAAGTTCACTCACACACTTAGCAGCTTTGCCCTCTCATCATATGTATGTAAAATCCATCATATTTTATGACACACATATTTGGATATAGAGCAATCAGCAAGTGTGGCTGTCAGATAAGGAAGGGGATGACCGCTGTCCTCCAGAAGCTTCCGGCGTTCTTGACGCGAGAGATATTGCCCATGCCTCCTCCTGGCCCACATTAACATCAGAGTGGTTACCACTGCCGTAAACACTGCAACTAAGAGACACAGGATCGCCAGGGTGGGTTTTGACGTGTGTGAGTCTGATCATGCAGTACATTACAAAGCACTCATTCATGTGTTGTCTTGCCTGGAACAGTTTGGGTCATGATGGAAAAACTAATCCAAGCTCCAATCTACAGAGAAGGTAAGACAAGGTAAACATAGTGTCATAATGTCTCACAGGTCCGATGTGAATTGTGGATATTTATGTTGGAAAACCAATGTTTACGATTTTTGACCTCGTATGTGTATTGTGGGTAGTGGACCAGTTTGAAGAGCCAAGTGAAGGGGTTATAGGTGGCTCTAGGGTATGCTACCCTATTACCTGTAAAATAACAAAACGTAATCGTTTCCAGATCATTCAAGATTCATAATAATATTCTACATCTACCTCACCTGTTCTTTCCTTTTTAAAAGTGATCTTAAATGATTTACCATAAACTGAGGTGTGAAGGAATGCTCAGTTGTTGTTTTTAGGTCACAGACCTCTTCTTCTTCTGCAGTCATTTGAATAGCAGGTCACTGCTCATTTGCCTCAAAGGAAAGGCTTACGTTCTACAATGATATGCAAGATATCATTAGGGAAGGACTTGACCATCGATTTCCTTCCATTTTGTTCTGAACAAACCCTTGAGGAGAAGACATGGCCCATGTCACTTAAGGGGACGTCTGTAACCATGGCACCACGCCAAAAACAGACGCTGGCTGTGTGAGGTAAGTACGCTTGAAGGCCAAGTATTGGGGAGTTTAGTCAAAATGTGTCTATAATATGAATTATGTCATGTTTTTCTATGCATGCTTTTGGAACATTTACACCGGTGTTAGTGGTAACTGTTTGTGGGTGCACACAGTTATCAGAATTATATTATATTCAAACTTTTATTTATTCCAGACTCACAGGAGGGTCCATACCAGGTCATATAATTAATATGAATTATAGATGGATTATAGAAGTATAAAGAATGTACTGGTTTTACTTACCCGTTTGTTTATGCTGTGCTAAACTTATGTTGATGCAAAGATTGCCCCACTCACAGACCTAATGGATGACGACATGCCAATTCATTTAATATTACAAACTTGTTAATATATTGTCAATTAACTCTGCAGTAGTTGTGTCAAATATAATCGCTTGTATGCAATGATTTGGTGTTTATTGATTCAAGGTTTGGGTGCTTTGTACAACAAGGAAATGTTCAGTGAAGTATTTGTCCTATGTTATTTTATAACAAATTCACTTCCATATAATGTTTGATTTTGACGGACTGGCAAAAACACAAAAGGATACGGTACCAGTCAAAGGTTTGAACACACATTCCTACTCAAGGCAGCACGGTGGCTCAGGGGTTAGCACTGTTGCCTCACAGCAAGAAAGTCCTTGGTTAAAACCCCATCAAAAAACATGCCCTTACCAGTCACTGCCAATTCAACTGGAGTCGGTCTGTGTGTCCTGTGTATGTGAGCAAGTATGTTGCAATATGATGGGTGAGCAAGTCTGGCGCACATTGGCTGCCGTGGTATCAGACAGATAGTTGTGTTTGATAGCTGTTGGTCGTTCTGTGTACTTAATTGGCAACCAAGTTGTGTAAAGCGCTTTGAGTCTTGAGAAAAGCGCTAAAAACCAAAACGTTTGACTGGTACTGTATATGTATCATTCAAACAGTTTTCAAAGCAATAGCACTATCAAGAGGATCCTGTAAGGATTCAAATAAACATTTTTCAAAGGTCCAAACCATTTAAGTCCCGAGCCAAATTACACCCTGATCGTTTCCTTTGACTGAATCCCGCAGGCCTACTGCACTCGCACCATGGTGTTTATATTTACTCTATTGGTTTTCTATAGCTTTCATTTCGACTCTGATATCCTCTGTTCACTAAATTATGTCCAGTGAGATAGAACGTGGGCCTGTTGTCTTTCAGCACCTTCAAGCGTGATACTAATGAGATTCGGGAACACTTGCTTTGACGACCACTCGGAGGACAAGCGCTGATGGCACCCGCATGGCACATCTAAATTATTTTCTTTCCTTCTCTCTGTCCTTCCTCCTTATCTCTGACGTGGGTCCGACTTAATCAAGACCCCCTGCCATACCTTTCTTTTGGCAAGAGAGAGACATACCTATAAAGACAAGGTAAAGCTGTTATTGGCCATTGCAGACAAGCCTTTCTAAGTGGCCTTGGAGGTGGCTTTAATGAAAAAGCTCCTGGCAGGTTCTCCCAGGTTTCAAACTGTGGGCAGGGGAGGATTTAAGCTGGCTGTGTGTGTGCGCGCGTGCGGCCCAGTTCTTCCTTTTGATTAGAGTTCATTTAGAATCTCCAGCTGGGACAGGCGACGCTGAGCCGCCGCCATTCCACAGGGACACGGCGCCTACTGCTGCAATTCCCTTTTTTCCCGCCCAGTCGCCGGCACAAAAATAGCCTTGCTGCGAAGCTTTATTGAAGGACGTGGGTGTCATCTACGAGTTTTCTGTCACGGCGTGATGTGCCCGTACACTGACTGATCACGGACATTTTAATAATTCAGCATGCTTTACGTTACTGATTAGTTTCTCTCCAAACTCATTACCGCACATTCCATTTGCCCCTTTTTCTACTCCTACGGAAGATAGTTTCCTCTCTGAGCAGTTAAGAACTGGATCCTAATGTAGGCGAGGGAGAGGTAAGGGGGCTGTGCTCACGCTGAGGGGAATGGATTGTATCATTTCAGGTGATGTCACTAATGATTTTACTGGACTATTTCACTCCAGGGTTATTTGCTTTTAGTATCCACTGTCATTGATTCCATAAAAAATAAATGTTTGTTTCAAAAGGCTTTATTTTAAAGATGAATGTATGTTTCAAAATGTTAAAGACTAAATAAGAGCTCTTTAAAGTTTTTGCAAATTATAATTTTTTATTAAACCTTTATTTAACCAGGCCATATAAACTAATTACAAACTATAAACTCAAAAGACTCATATTTTATATTTCTAAATATTGATACTGTGATACAGACTGTATTATATTGACTGTATTCAATTCTGTCTTCTATGCTATGATGTGTGCAATGATAATCTAATTATGAGTGACATTGTATAAACTTACATAAAGGAAATTCACTTAAATAGAGAATGTTTAACTTACCAGAAAGCAGACGAGAGAAGAAATCACCTGTTTGTGAAAGTAATCTAGCCAACAAAGGGAAAGAGGGACGAGGTTCATGTGCATTGGTTTCCCCAATAGGCCTACATAATCACACAAACTCCAGTGTTTCACTGAATAACAATATTTCTAATTAATATCTCATGGAAGGGGGATTTTGACCGTACTCATCTTAAATACATTGTTTAAATGCTTTTCATCTTTGATAAATGGAGAACACAGCAAACAGAGTATGTTAGGTGATAAGAAATGTCATGTATTCATATACTTTTCAACCAAGTTGCTCAATTAGTTTGGGTTTCGGATCTGGGACATGATGATATCCAAGATGGTTGTTTTCTTGTTTGAATGAAAATGTCATTTTCCTTGAGTTCAAAGTAGAGAAGATGCAACAAAAATGTGCAGTCAAGTAAAAACACCATTTTGACTGGCAAGCCAACAGGAGTTCATAGCTTTTTTACATTTTTGCACGTACAAATGTGCGTCTCGAAAAATGTATGCACGGGTACAGCAGGGCTACGTTTCACGATAAATCTTTTTGAACTTCAAAGAAGTCTTGTGTTGATTCCTAACACTGTATGTCCCCATACCCCAAACCAATCTTACTTTTCATATGGCATTCCCTTTGTTTTATTCTGCACGTCTTGTCCATTAAAGCTGGTCCTTCAAATCTGAAGAGAACATGTGATCTTGTGCTTAATTGTGTCTGGGATAAAAAAGCCACTTCTCTCGAAAGGGCACCAATGATCTCATTGACAATGGGAGGCGAAATAACTAGCGAAGTTGTCGCCGTTACGCGCCACTTCAAAACCCCGTCGTCTAATAGGCGGGAGGCGGACGGCAGAGTTTGACAACAAGGTTGATGAGGAGGAAGATGGGTGGAATACAGAACAGGATGGAGTAGGCACAGGGAGACTGTACTGACACGTCTGCTTCTGGCTCTCCTTCCCCCTTCCATGGTGGCGCCACCTACAGCTTTCCAATCTGTTTTGAAGCCGGGGCATGCCGCTTCCTTTCCCTGCCGTTGATTTGACATCGTGAAGTGTCTTGGCTTGCCCCCGATCCCTTTGGAGAACCAAAGCTGTCGTAGAGGACCACTCGGACCTGGCAGATGAGGAAGTGGCGAGACTGCTGTGGCTAGTCTACGCCGCTTCCCAGCATGCTTTGTCCTCCGTAAGGCCATCTCCCTGGCCCAGCGTCGGAGCAGCTACAAAGACCCTCTCATTATTCACTTTGACGGGACAGAGCAGCCATACAGTGTTCCCCAAGCTTGTTCTGGGCTTTGAGCAGATGCTGGAATCTGCCCTTGTGTCTCTGTTATGGTAATGCAAGGTAGAGTGCAATGCTAACAAAACCTGACTACAAGAGCTAAAACAGAGGATGGCAAATGGGTGGGCTAACCCACTTTGTACTCACATGGAGGGGTGTACAGAGGGTGGTTGATGTAGTAGCCCAGCCAAAATGTAAAGCCCCAGTAGAAGGAACATCCCTGTGAGGAAACAAGAGGTGGTCTGTGCCGTTTTAATTGAATTGTGATTTTTCCTGGTCCTTTCCCTAAGGGCTTGAATAATACTAAAGGAGAGGGCCTATTAATACACCTCACACATCTGTGTGCATCAGCACAAGCACAGGCAAAGCTTGATTAAGTGCTGGGTTTTTTCGCCTATGCTGCGTTGTATGATGGAGTGACTTGGGCTGTCTACAAAAAGGCTACTTTGCTCTCCCTTTGGTCCTTGGGCTCCTGGCAGATGGACAGCACACGCTGGTTGTTAAACCCTCTGCCACTAAAGGCCTACCTTCGTTTTGAGAACGTTTCATTCCGTTTTATTGCACTCTCCTTAAACATGTTTTTGACCTTCCTATCTTCTGAATGCAAAGTAGGCTAAGCAGAGGCGGCCGCTTCAATGTGGCATCGCGGCTTGGAAACCAACGGTATCAGCACCCTGCGCTCTTGCAGATAAGTGCTGTCGGCAGAAAAAAAACCCGAAGAACAGATGCATATGTTTACCATCTAGTATGCACTTTCGCTGTATCAGGAGAAAAGAAAAACAAAAGGACACAGAAATGGCTGACCTTCAAAAAGCCTCAGCAGCTGTTGGACAGTAATCCTATTATTCCACAAGACAACAGTCTGAGGAAACAACTGATATCATCAAGGCAGCATCAACTAAGACTTTGTGTGTTTTACCCAAGATGTGCAGGCGTACAAATGCATAATAAGATAATTTTGAATGTTGAATTTAACTTAATGCTGCCCCAATGTCTAATTCTGCACCTATCAAATGAAATTGTGTGTTTTCTGTGTTATTATTTGGGTTTTAAATGCCCCAAGTGCATGAATGTGCCACAGAAAATGATAACTTCATCAAAGAAATTATCTCAATTTCCGTAGCGTGAATCTCCCCACCCATGGTGAGCGTAACCATTATTATTTTACACCTTATTGTCTTCCGGGCAACAGTTTCACAGAATTCAGAACCGTTTCCCAGTGCTATTTGAAGTGGGAAAAACATATTTTTTCCTGTTGCTTTAAAATGCTAATGTGGCCTTTTGGCACAACTCAGGGGCGTACTTCCTGGGCTCACAGACAGGTCCTTCGTTAGCATGGCAGCAGTAGTCTCCCAGCACGCCTTTGGGTCCTGGTAATGATAAATCAAATTATAGCCCATGCAAATGGACCTCCTGATTAGAGCAAGTGACCGGTGTAACAGACAGCTCTTTCCATGTCCTGCACGAAGAACCTTTTGCGATGGGGAATGGCGCTGTCACAGTAATGTATGCTCTATTTTACAGTCAAGAACAGATATAGTGGAAGTTGCATAATATAAATTGTAAAAATACATTATTAATAAATTATACACCCAATTGAAAGACCGTGTGTGTGTGTGTGTGTGTGTGTGTGTGTGTGTGTGTGCGCGTGCGTGCGCGCGCTGTATTGTATTTGTGAGTGTGTTGGAAAAACGTAGAGGAAGCAATATTTGCCCCCCTGTGTGTGTACAGTGCCAATGAAAGGCCAAGCCAATCGATTGGCAGGGTTCAAGAGCTTTGCTGAAAGGGCACACCCTGCCCCCCTGTCACTAAGCCCCGCGGGCCCTCCCGTGCCACCGCGCTGCCCACCTCCGTAACCTCCTTTTCCTCCACCCACTCCGTCTCGCCCATAGCCAGCGTAGCTTGCCAGCCGACGGGCAGGGTCAAAATGGAAGAGAGTGTTGCCTCTAAAAAGAAGCTTTCTTGTTTAAAGGCCTTTCCATCCTGTGCATTTCCTAAACCACCTCTATAAATTGTCACTCAGCAGACCTCCAGCTAATACTTGCCTTTGTGCCAAGTTATAATGCAACCCTGCCTGGGTGAGTCATTTGTTTTGTAAGGTTCTGAAAGGCTAATACACAATGTTACAAATAAGAAAGCTAGATGACAGAACGAATGTTTTTACACAATACAGGCAGTTTACCTTGGTCAGGTTTCCAATGTTAGTGTAACCGCGAGACAGTCTGTGTACAAACAGGGTCTCCAGCAGGTGTTTGATGTAGTGGAGAGTGACAGAAGCAGGCCAGGCTGATTTAGAGAAGAGCAGAAAGGGGGACCAATGGTCAGCAGGGGATGTGCGCTGTTCACAGATAAGAGTAAGATATGAGTCTTCATGGGTTCCTGTGTACTTTGTTACACTGTCCATTGTTGTGTTTCTGTGGTAAGTATTCGCCACCCGTATTTACGTGGAAGGGAGTCAAACCACAGCATTTGAGACGTGTCGTACTCACTGTACCACCTTGTGGCAACGTCTCGTGACAGTGTTGTCGTACACGCTGGCCAGGCGGAAATAAAACACCAGGTAAATAAGGAAGGGTCCAATGTATTGACTCAGAAACATCTAAAGGGAACAGTAGTCTATTAGTCCATCGATGACCACATCCGCTGACCTCTCAGTTATAATAGTCAGCTGGAGAGTTTTACATATGGCAGCATCTGCACCAACCTGTACATTTACACATGATTCAAACATTTTGTGAAGGTATTTGATCACAAACATACACTTGAGTTGTTGTTACCCTTTCTCAGCCATAACTCTAAGGGCTGGTTTCCCGAACGTAGTTTAAGCCTAGTCCTAGACTAAAAAACATTTTTAATGTAGAGTCTCAATTGACAGTGAGATTTAGTCTAGGACTAAGATTAATCTATGTCTGGGAAACTGGCCCTAGATTAATTTTTGTCTCAATGATGAACCAGCATTGACGCACGCTTGTGATGTGGTGTGTCGAATAGTTACCATAGTCCAGCGTACTTGGTGACCGAGGTCACTGGGGTACATGGAGAGCAGGGAGGAGGAGGTTATGCCTCCCAGCACACAGTCATCGCTGAGGAGAGGGCCGTCTTACGGGGAGCGGAGATAAAGAGACAAAAAAGAGAGGGGGAGAGGGCAGTGAGAGACTTGGTAACGATATTATGGAAATGCACAGTTGTGTGAAGTGATAGACACTGGCTTTAAAAAAAAAGAAGTTTTTTGGGGGGTTCTTATTGTATGCTTTTAGCAACTCATGATTAAACCTACTTTAGAACAGTAACACTCAGAAACTCAGTTTGTCAGCGAGTAATAATAGCATGAACTACACTCTGCACTGTAAGTGCTTTTCCGAGAAACTATTGGCTTCTACAAATAACTGCGACTCAAGTGTGACGCTCGTCGCCTCGTCATCAACTCGGGAACTATAGACCCTCTCCTGTATTTCTTGTTGGAGATCAAAGGACTATCCCGATAAGATGGATTCTTGGAAAAACATTGCTCATGGCTTCCTTGACTGGTAGCTTGCCGGCTTACAGTATGTTATGAGCATGCACCCCAATCGATAATATGGTAGTTTAATGGTAGTCTTTGCCGGTTTACAGTATGTTATGAGCATGCCCCCAGTCAATAATACGTAGTCGATTTGGTATTGAGACTAACGCGCTGTGTGAATGTTGTAAGTTTGTTGTAAGAAAATTTCAGCCCTGTTTTGTGTAAAACGTTTACTAAGTAAAATGTCAAAATATGAAGCATATATTAGTAAAAAAATTTAGCAGAGGTTTTTGAGAAAACCACTGTAACTGAGATAAACAACAGTCAACAATGAGAGAAATGTTGCTCGGCGTAACGTACGGTTAAATGCATCGCTGAAATCTTTTTATTCATTTTTAAATGTTCTTCTTCCGCCGTTAGCTCTGCACAATGAGTGCCAAACACATTCATTTGGTCTCTCTCAATGAGTTCAGGCCCAGCTGATAATCCCGCAAAGCTGGCCACACATCCTTCGGAAATCACATCCCATTCTCAGGAACACGAGAGGTCACAAGGTGCACCGTCAATCATTTGAGAAGGGCACCGTTCAGAGTGCACTCAAAAATGCCACCCAGGATTTGCCAATCGCCCCTCTCGCCATGGGTGGTCTCCGGGGAAGATATACATTTTTTTCTTTCTTCGCTACTGTGGGTGAAGGAGGGGACATCTGTGGTAATATCCCGAGCAGCTGCTCCGGCTCCATTATTGTTAGACCCTCGGAGCGGCGGGCATATACCCTCCATGAAAGTAACCACGACGATGAGGTGACGAACGAGCTGACCCGGGCTTTGGCCTAGTGTCCCAACCCAATCTGTTTATGAGGGGATGGACGCAATGACAAACACACACCCGTACACACACATTATGCATCCCTCCTCTGTCTTCCTATTGCTCTATCACACACGCAGCCACACACACTGCCGAGCCATATGGACACACAGCTTAATGAGGGTGACTTCTGGGCTACGGTGCTGAGTGATTGACAGGTGGCAGGTGCATGGATTGGCGGCCCTATCCATTACACAATAGACCGGAGGTAACAGCGTCATTAGCGAAAGCGTGGACACACACCAACAAGGTGTGTAGTGACTTGCTGAGCTGGGGGTCAAAACATTTGATCCAGTATGCTTTTTCAATCCTTTCCTGGGGGAACGGCTCTCTTGCAGATGAGGATGTAACGGTCTGCTCTTTTCTGTTTACTTTTTCGAGGACTATCACGGTTCAATGAGATTACGTTGAGCCCCTCTGTGGAGCCTACAGAGCCTGGCGAAGTTTGTTTAGTGAGTTTACAGAGGCTTATGTATCCAATTCCCAGCACTTGAACATGATCTCAGTCACAATTAGAACCACTTGCAACATTGATGAAATAATCAATTATCAAAATTTCGTACTGATACCTTTAACTTATCACATTTTGTTTTTGTGAGCCGAAGAGACACTTCGGACTCCGGAATACACGTTTGCTACCATCTTTTAGTTATTGTTGTGTACGCATGACATGTTGCCCCTGCCCCAGAAAACCAATGCTTTTGCCCAGTGTCATGCAATTATCTGATTCCTGCTGCATGACTTATGCCATGGACTCCCTCCACTCCTTGTTTCCCCGGCAAATAGCCAGATTTATAATAGCACACCGTTTACGTATCTCACTAATTAGCATGGTGTAAATTCAAGGTACACGGCTGCCTGAATTTCCTGTTTTCTCTTCTTTTCACGCAAGACAAAACTGTTCAGTACTTGGCTGATAAATCTCCAAGATGAATAAAGGTTGACTGGGGAGGAAGAGAAATGTGTGTTGATGTGGTGTGGGAGCGGATCAGGCATCTGTTGGGGCACCATATGGGCCCACCTGCTAATGAGAATGAAGGACCTTTTAATATCTCCCCTCGAGTCTCCAGTGCACCACGGAGAGGAGGAGATGAACTACGCCAAGCCACGGGGCTAATAATGAGAATACGTCTTGAGAAATCCTGAGAAATGAGGATGCACTTTGGAGTAAGTTTCTGTAAACTTTCCATGAGAGACAATAATATAATAGAATAGAATACAGTATAATGCTTCTTAAAAACTATACGATATATTGCATTGTAAATATTCAATACTTACACAAAACTAACGAACACACAAAAGGTTATCACCAAAAATGCTTGAAGATGCAGTCTCTTTATTCTAACTTAAGTGTATTAGTATTAACTTTAGTTGCTGCTTTGCTCCACAGCATAACCACTACAGACATAATTTAATATACTTAAAGTATACCTTTTCTGCTCATATATTTTATGGTTTAGGTATTGTGTATAGTTTTTTCTATTTGAGTAAGCATGAGCATAAAACAATAGCATGTGGTTGTGTTAACTAAACAACAACAATAATGGTTCATGATTATTATTGTACTCTTTAGGAATTATCCAAAGAAAACCATTTCTCACACATGATGTATTCAACAATGTTTAGACTTTCAACCGTCTAGTGTTAATAGGTTTAAAAATTGCGTCAAAGTTTATGAATGTAAAGGAAATGGTTACCTAGTTTAGTCCGCAGGCCAGTCCTCAATGGATATCTATCTGGATCTGAAAAGAAAAGTATTTTCATGTTAGTCTTTTAGCTGAGAATGTAAACTATGTTTTTGTTGTGTTATAAATGCTTGCTGAGGACCTGTCATTATCGACATCTTGGCCTCCATCTCAACATTGTTAGCAGTAAGCTTTGTTATTAGAACGGCATCATAATGTTTTCAGGAAATTCAGTATTCAACCTAAAAAATTATTCGGTATTCAACCAAAGTTATTATGCAGTAGCAGTTGTTGTTACAATGTACAATAAGTATATTGTATTGTGATGTTTACAGACTAAGATACATTGGGAATGTGGTAATAAATATATTATGTTATATATATAAAAAAATGCTCTTTTCATAAATGAAGTATTAGACGAATAAAAGGAATATCAATGGCATAAGGAATACAATGTATGTAATTTGGAGATAGATTAATAGAACAATACATTTCTAACTTGATTTGCTTGCTTTTAGAATGAAAAAGACATTTGACTTTGAAATTTTCATAATGAGCAGGGTGTTGGAAGCACCTTACTTTATGAGACCTCAGCATTCTTTATTGTTTTTGTACATATGTGTAACTCTACCCCTTCACTGAGAATCATAGAAACAGCGGGATTATGTTGTACCACATGCTACATTTGTTAATCATCTCATATTAATAATAAAACACTCAGTCCGTACAGTCTTAGTTTATAAGAATACTTGATCTGAGTTTGTTCAGATACTCATGTCTACTAGCCGAAGAGGCTAGCAATTCCCTTCGGAATGTGCAGAGTAGTGGTCCGCCTGTTGATTGTAAGGAGCCAGACAGACTGAGTGAGCTATGGAGTGGAGCTCCTCAGCAGGTGGGCCAAGCACACACATGATTGACATTTCCAAAGACCTCCAGAACAGCAGACAGCGCCTTGGAGCCTCTGGATCTCTCAGCGTGAGGACACCCGCCCCAACCTCCATCACCCCCCCCCCCCCCCCCCCCCGGTCACATGCAGAACTGTCAATGACGAAACTTTGTGTGTTTCACCCAGACTGAACATATCTCCTGCTGATGTGACAGAAATGTGTCCACCACGTCAAAATTTGTATGTTTCACAGGGGAACACCTACATTTCTTTTGTTTACATGTGTCCTAAAAGTTCCTCTTTAACACAAACTGACAAGAGTGCTAATGGTTAACTCGATCCGGGACCCTGTGACATCTGTGGATTTTTTCATGGTGCCTCTTGTCACTCAGGCTCCTTGGAATAAAAAGGCCATCTCCTCAGGGAAACTGTATGCAGCAGCTTCTGTTTTACAAAAACGGACCCACCATTCCTCCAATCGCTCTTCCCTACCCTTGTGTCTGTTGAGGCAATCGACTGTCATTAGCTACAATGATGTGTCATCTAACATGGTAGAAACACAACCTCTGCCCCTGAGTCAAGGCTGTTATTGATTGATAAGTGATTGGTCTTGATGGGGGGGGGGGGGGGGGGGGGGGGGGCGCGATGACGATGACTGGGCTCATGCAAGGAGCAGTCCTCTCGCCCCATCCTCAAAATCATTTTCTTTCTTTTTTTCTTCTTCTTCTTTGCAGCCCACTGGGAAATTAACTGATGAGTTCACGTCGGCTCTGGGGTTGCCATAGTAACATCAGCTGTACAACTCTGGCTTTATTGTCAGTCTGGAAGAGAGGGAGTGGGAGAGTGAAGGAGGGAGACTGAAACGGTGTAGGGTAGGCTTACTAGAGAGGTTATCTTCAACATGCTCACACACAAATATCTCTGCATGCATCTTTTATCCAATGATACATGCGCTCTACTAGGTGTGACTTTTAAGTGAACGGATTGATCTGTCTGTTCAAAGTGGTCACGCTGCTACTTGAACTCATCAGCGTAATAGCATGGCATAATGAGATTTTGTGACACTAAATTATTCCTAGATTAATAGTTTTTTCGTTTTTAGTGTAAGAATGCCTTTAAATTACTTTGTATTTGCATAATACAAAAAACTTGTATTTTTTGTGTATGTAAGTTTGGACATTTAGAAAGATGGAGGGTTATAATCTGAATATTATTGACCAGATGCAATTTTCCACTATACATGCTGTTTTACTGCACCCTAGTGGTTTTAGTCAGTACCACTGTAATAAGTGCAAGGGCTACTCCAGGACTTCAGCGTAACAATTAGGACAAAAATACTTCATCATGGCACTGAATTATACACATTTACCAACTTAAAAGTATCTTATTTAAAAAAAAAAAAACATTCACAAAAACATTGATCCATGGAAGCTTAAGCTTGGTAATTTACATTAAATAAAAAAGGAGGTGTATGCGTTTCAAACTATATCTGTTTTAACGGTGAATTGGTCTCTATTTCTGCAACCAACTTGGCAGCATAGGAGCATACAAAACTATACCATGCAGTATATCATTACTAATTTGTTTAAAAATGTATATTTGAGGGATTAGTCACCTGCAAATATGTAATTAATATTTGAAACTAGCAAAGTTTAATAATTTACCCATAAGCATCCATCCATCCATCCATTAGCTTTACCGCTTATCCTGTACAGGGTCACAGGGGGGCTGGAGCCTATCCCAGCGGACACAGGGCGAGAGGCGGGGTACACCCTGGACAGGTCGCCAGTCTATCCCCATAAGCATTACATAGCTAATTATGAGAAGTTTCTGACTTAACTGTTGATTTTGGACTAGCATGACATTTTATTTAGTTAATTAATGAAGATGAGGAGGTGAGGCGGAGCAGGAGGAGGATGAAGAGGACCTGATGGTGAAAGGAATGGCCATACCCCTTCTAAGAGTTGGCTGTGAGCCTCTTCAAGAGGTGGTGTGAAGGGATGGGGGGGGGGACGACGACAAGGTTTTGTATTTCAAGACAGTTGAGGAAGATGTTTTTGCTTGACCATTTGTAGGTGTAATTAAATTTGTTTTGACTTAAGTTTGTGATTGTATTTCATACCATAAATACATTTAAAATTTTGTTCAATGGTTACTGTTTCTCTCTGCTACTTATTTTAAGGAAAAGTCTTTAGAAACATCTTGAAACATGTATCAAGTATTTTATACTTCAATATTATAGGATTCTACCAACAACTAAACAGTCAAACTATTTGTATGTTGTGTGTGGATGATCTAAACAAATATTCTTGTCGAGGGCTGACTCCGCCTTCAGCCTCCTGAGCCTAGTCAGCACCATGGACAGCCACAGGGAAGCCAGGTCTACTACTGCATGGAGTGCTGATTATCATTTATTGTTATCACCTGTTTTCTATAACCCCAAATTTGCTCCCCTGTTCTCTATTGGCTCCCCTGTTTTCCTTTGGCCCTATTTAAGCCTCTGCTTACGTTTATGCCTTTGTTCTGACATTGTTATTCTGTGGTGAGCCTTGTTTCTTAGTAAACAGGGCCAGTGTCCTTGCGGACCTGCGTTCCTCTTTCTACGACACTGTCTCTTGAGCTTTTTTGGGACTTATATTATTTTCTGGTTACCTGCGCTGTTACTCAAGTCTGCAGTTGGGTCAAATCATTGCTTGAGAACGTGACAATTCCTATGGTATTTCAACATAAATTTGTTATTTGAACCAAATCTGAAGTTGCAAGGTTTCTTCAGTTCTGAAATGAGTGCAGAAGGGAAAGGAAAAAAAAACGGTGAACTTCCAACGTTTTCGGAATATTGCCCATTGTGAATAACGTTGACATGGCAACTACCTCCGTGACACGTAGCTATTCAAAGTATGTACAGAAAATACTCACATGCTTTATGAATTCTATTTTTCAGCTCGAGAACAGTTGAGGAAGGATGCACCTGTGGAGAGAGGCGAGAGGTGATTAAGTAAGTGACCTTCTCTCATTGAGGCAAAAACCAAAAAGGCTGCTCTCATGATTTTTCCAGGACCGTCTTAATTTTCAGGCCAGTTGACGTGTGTCACGAGGGCTAGCGCCGGTTGTGCTTCAGGCAGTGACAGTGGAGTTGCCGAGCTACTTCTCTCTCTGCACTTTCTGCCTTCCACTGCTAACATCCTCCCTCTCTCTCTCTCTCTCTCTCCTTTTTCTCCCTGAACAAGTCAAGTTATATATTGAAGGTTTTCATGCAGGGCTGGCAACTCAGTCAAGTAAAAGTCTTCATGGGAAGAGGACAGGGGGAAAACATCTTTTTAAAGAATGTTCTAGCTGGAATGTACCAAGTTGGGTTGAAATGTACACTACATGCAAGGCTCCTCTGGCTGACAAGCATCCATTCTAAAACACCTTTGCGCACACTCCACAACTCACTCACATAGTCACACGGGACAAATACACACACACACACACCTTTTCTCCTTCAGCCTCTCCCTCTCTGTTTGTGGTCAGTACAAAGGGCACCTGGATCCAAGCCTACTGCATATTTTTGGCCAGCTTGGAGTTGGGTTTGGGCTACATTCAGCGGAGAGAGGGATAAAGTTCAGAGAGGAACAGGGGAGTTGTGATGTAACCCTGTGCTCCTTGGCATTCCATCGGGAGGGGACAGAGAAAGGGGAATGGGACCTGGTGGGGCTCCACTGATCCTTAGCCTGGGGACAGATGGCGCCATTGAACCCATGGACCGGGCTAATGAGACGGCCTTGCCAGGGAGCAGGGGGGCAAGGGCACAGGTCATGTCTCTCAATCAAGGCCGCAGAGCAGCATGTCAACGGGGTGGGCTTCAGCCAGATGCCTTGTTGGCGGCGGTCAGTTGAACAATGGGTCGTGGGCCAATACCCACGGTGGCCGAGGCCTGACCGTGCTGGCTCTTTCTGGCATTCAGAAGCCGAATGAAAAGTTCAAGCAGCGAATATGTTAATGAAGTTTAGTTTAAATGTGATGTCATACGGTTGGTGTGTGTTTATGGGGAGGTTGGTGAATTAAGATGCCATTCAAGTCATTGTAATTAACTGTGGTATATGTAAATACAAGAGAATGTCAATAGTTCTGGTCATGGTTAGTATTGAATCAGCAATTTATACATTTTGGATATATTTTGTATAGAAAGTGTGTCCGAAACCTTTAAAAAGGTCAAATGTTTTTCTTTTTTTTGTAGATAGCGAGAGATGAGAACACAAGATGTGTTTTGCATGTTATGGATTGCATTAACAACTCACTGAACTTTAATTATCTGAAGCTTGCTATAATTGCATTCAATATAGAATAAATGTGCCATTTTATTGCCATATTATATCATACTGACTCCTAAACCATTCATCCACTCAAGACAGGAAGCAGACAAATATGGGCTAAGCTTTCAACCTCATCTTTCAGGAGAAATCGGGAGTCTTTGATATTAGTCGAATATACGCAGGCAGTCAGCATCGAGGGACCTCATTTGTAGAGAGTACAGATGTGAAAAGCGAGGGGAAGAGACAGGTAGGAAGTGTGATGAATGATTATCGTAGATGAAGGGCGAATGACAGGTGAACACCAGTAACTAATGCATTGGTGAGGGATTGTACAGGGCTCTGTATTAAGTTCAAATATATATAGGACATATATAGCAGGACAAAAAATAAAATAGGACAAAAAAATTATATATATATATATATATATATAATATAGGCGGGCAAAAAATAACATATATATATATATATATAGGAGGACAAAAAATTATTATATACACTGCTCAAAAAAATTAAAGGAACACTTTTTAATCAGTATTTCGTCAAGTCAATTAAACTTCTGGGATATTGATCTGGTCAGTTAAGTAGCAGAGGGGGTTGTTAATCAGTTTCAGCTGCTTTGGTGTTAATGAAATTAACAACAGGTGCACTAGAGGGGCAACAATGAGACGACCCCCAAAACAGGAATGGTTTTCCAGGTGAAGGCAACTGACATTTTTTCCCTTCTCATCTTTAATGACTGTTTTTCACTAGTTTTGCATTTGGCTAGGGTCAGTGTCACTACTGGTAGCATGAGGCGATACCTGGACCCTACAGGGGTTGCACAGGCAGTCCAACTCCTCCAGGATGGCACATCAATACGTGCCATTGCCAGAAGGTTTGCTGTGTCTCCCAGCACCCAGGTCCTTAACCCATCAGCAGGACCGGTATCTGCTCCTTTATGCAAGGAGGAACAGGATGAGCACTGCCAGAGCCCTACAAAATGACCTCCAGCAGGCCACTGGTGTGAATGTCTTTGACCAAACAATCAGAAACAGACTTTCTGAGGGTGGCCTGAGGGCCCGACGTCCTCTGGTGGGCCCTGTGCTCACTGCCCGGCACCGTGGAGCTCGATTGGCATTTGCCATAGAATACCAGAATTGGCAGGTCCGCCACTGGCGCCCTGTGCTTTTCACAGCAGGTTCACCCTGAGCACATGTGACTGACGTGAAAGGGTCTGGAGAAGCCGTGGAGAACGTTATGCTACCTGTAACATCGTTCAGCATGACCGGTTTGGTGGTGGGTCAGTGATGGTCTGGGGAGGCATATCCATGGAGGGATGCACAGACCTCTACAGGCTAGACAACAGCACCCTGACTGCCATTAGGTATCGGGATGAAATCCTTGGACCCATTGTCAGACTACACTGGTGCAGTGGGTCCTGGGTTCCTCCTGGTGCACGACAATGCCCGGCCTCATGTGGCGAGAGTATGCAGGCAGTTCCTGGAGGATGAAGGAATTGATACCATCGACTGGCCCCCATGCTCGCCTGACCTAAATCCAAAAGAACACCTCTGGGACATGATGTTTTGGTCCATCCGACGCCACCAGGTTGCACCTCAGACTGTCCAGGAGCTCAGCGATGCCCTGGTCCAGATCTGGGAGATACCCCAGGACACCATCAGTCGTCTCATTAGGAGAATGCCTCGACGTTGTTAGGCATGCATACAAGCATGTGGGGGCAATACACAGTACTGAGTACCATTTTGAGTTGCTACAATGGAATTTCAGCAAAATGGACTAGCCTGCCGCATCATTTTTTCACTTGGATTTTCGGGGTGTCTTTGAATTCAGCCCTCTGTAGGTTGATAATTTTCATTTCCACCAAACGATGTGGCACCCTTTCGTTCCTAACACATTACCCAGTCCATATCAGCCCATCCCATTGAGATCTGATGTGTTTTCAAAGTGTTCCTTTAATTTTTTTGAGCAGTGTATATAATTCCCCATGGAATTCCAAACCTTTTCAACACAGAGTCCCAGAAAAGTCAGAGAACATGTTGAGCCTGCAGCTTCAAAAGCCTTGAGGTTTAATGGAGAAACTGAGTACAGTGACTGTGACCTGCTGGTTCCTTCCCAGCATTACTTCTTATGTGTCCTGTCTCCTTGTTTCACTGGGAGAGGGTCTAGTACAGAGACCCTTAAAAGACTAGCAAACGGCAATCCAATCAGAAATGACTGCTTTATTTTGCCATGTGTACTGTAAATACATTAACATCAAGTTCAAGCAGCAAACTGTAACAGCATTGTTTTGAACAAATCACTCAAAGACTATAATGTGATAATTGAAATGGCCATTTCAGATTGCAAACGCACCCATAGCTGATTAATCAGCTGGCTAACTATTAAGCTAATTTTAATAATTAACCCATCTTCGTCTAACACTGTGGGCTCAAAACTGCTACTAGCAGGGCTAGCATACCATAACGTAGATGGACCGTTGAAAACTGCATTTCTCCGCCTGTTATGCCCCTTTCGCTAGATGTATTGGCAGATTGCTCGTGTTTCCGCCCTTTCATGCAAAATACTAGTTGCACTTGCTGTAACGAACATTGTCAGAATCGACTCTAGTGAAGTTTAACCATACTTTTGAACGTATAGTTCTCTCCGCCATTGTCACTATATGGGCAGGGTCTATCTGCTGCAGTGTGCAAGAGAAAGAACTACACCCGCCCTCGCACACAGAGAGAGAGAGAGAGAGAGAGCTAGCGAAAATGTATCATAGACGAATGTATTAATCTTCTTGCTAACGTGACCTATCCGGGGGTTTGCAGGTGCCTGCTAAAGTTTGATGTGCACGATTCAGAATGCATTATTTTGATACCGCAGATGTTACAATCAGCTCGTCAGTCGTCGAGCGCCCAAAAAGTATACAATATAATTAAGTTTGTTCACGAGTTCCAAATCTCGAGTCCGAATCGAGTCTCAAGTCTTTTGGGAACGAGTCCAAGTCAAGTCTCAAGTCATTGTTTGAGCCAGACTCGAGTCCCCATCACTGGCTTGTGACAATCCTCGCCATACTCATGTCAAGCTTACCATCGCTCCTAAATTACAGAGCCTTTAACACTGGCTGTTTGTGTGTGGGGGCTAGGGGCTGTCTGTTTTATTAGTTCTTTACTCTGGTATTACTTTACAAAAGTGAAACAGTATTCCTCCGAGTTCTTCAATGTCCTAGCAAGCAGGTCAAGCAATGGCATATCCAGGAACACTGAACATGAATGTCCAGCATGACCTCCATTATCCTCATGTACTGCACAGGGTCTAACTGCGCATTATTGTTTTCCAAGGCAAGCTGGAAATGTTAAACACTGCGCTTGCTTTCTGATCGGTAATGTAACAGTGCCATCTATGGGAAGGATGTGACTGTTTAAAAAATCTAGTCCTCTGAGCAAAAACAGACTTAATTGCATACATTTTTCACAACAATTAGATGAAGTTAGCAGTATGTGTGTTAAATACTTTACTAAGAAAGTTAGCAATATGAGTGCATTAATCATAAAGACCGTAATAGCGTTTAATGTCAATATCACTACAGATGCATTGCTTTCTACTTTATGTGTAATTGCATCATACTAAATTGATTTTCTTTAATGAAGAAATAGTGTGTATCAACAACTGAAACACTGAAATACACTGACATATATTAAAACAGAAGCATTAATTCTACAAACAAGAGCCACTAGCCATCTGTTCCCTAACACAGTCGGGTGGTAACTATTGAACTGACCGCAGATAACCTTTCTAATATGTCAGGCTTGGCTTAAAGCATTGGAGGGCTATCAGCCCAGAGCAATAATCTAACCACCCCAGGATTCATCTAATCTCTGTAAAAATGAACAGCACACTGACATGCCAGTGTTCCATTTTTTCTTTGGCATACATATTAGAGAAGCTTTCTTATATCTAATGCTTCAAACGATGTATCTGAATAATGTCCCTCAGGTTAAGTGTTTATTTTTAAAACTTGCTTGCTTAATTAGAAAGTGTCAAGATTCTATCAGATATCAAGACCGATATTGAAAGCAAGCTCTACTGTGTCATTTCAAATAAATTAGTCATTCAAACAATTTGCACATCTCAAAATATGAGTCTATAAAGCCATGTCTGAGTTGGGATTTAGAGTAGGCCAACCAGGTGGTAAGCTTAGTTTTAGATGACTATCGTACTGTATGAGAGCTATAATGTTACAGAGTTTAGTCTGGAAGAGAACAAGAACTGGAGGAGTCTGTCAGGCGAAGGGATGGTCCTGCTAGTCTAAGAGATTAAAATGTATTATTCCACAGTCAGACCTCAGCGTACCCACTCAAATCCTGAAAACCGTCTCTCTTGTAACCTTCTCATTCTCTGTTTTTATTGAATACACAGTGAAAAAACAATAAAGTTTAGTTATTCTCAAGGCTTCGGTTTTCAAACATATTGCAGTGGGACTGAAGGTGTGGTGGTAGTTCTTCGGTCATGAAATAAAATCAATCACACAAAGGTCCAGGTTCATGAAGTTTAATGAGGAAAGGGCAGCCTCAAACACACCGTGACTAAAGCATGACCTTTCCCAAAGCAAACAAAAAATAGGTTCTATGAATAATTATTTTTTTCGGAAACTTTGCTCGTTTTGAAACAAAACAGCTTAATTTCTCGTCTAAAATCCTTCTCACCTACTCCTGTTTGCTGACTTACCTAACCAACTTCATTACTGCTTAGGTTTGTCCATTTAGGCCTGGAAGTCCAAATATGGGCATGGGCATGGGCAGGGAGCTATAGACACTCATAATATGGCGCTGGGTTGAGCCAACAGGCTTGGCTATACCTGCCCTCTCCCACAGCTCCACAGAACAATCCCCCGACTGCTGCCACAACATATACTGTAGAGTTTGGTTTCATATGTCCCTAACACCTTCTCATTTTCCCTCACATTTCCTTAAACATTGTTTCACCTGAAATCAAATCCTTTCTCAAGGTTGGTCTTTAGACACACATATACAGTACAATGTAGTCACACATCTCCTTTATCTAATCCAGTTTACTCACATGTTCTTAAACGTTCCCCAAAGTTGTTGTTGTGCAAACACAGTAAGGTGACACATTCTGATTACTTTTCATTCCAGCCATTGCATTTAATAACTCCTACTGGTTCCTGCATGTTCTTCATCTGAATCGTATTCACTCTAGAGTTTCTCAACAAAGTCAAAGGCAGTGAGAGTTATCCCAGAAGAGACTCTGTTGACAGATGGAATAATGTCACTGTCATCACTTGACTATTTTATGTGAAATATACATCAGCTGTAAAACAAAATAGGTTTTTTCTCGGGCATGGTGTATGTTGTGTTTGGATATTCTCCTGTCGTCTTTGGCTGGAGATAAAAAGCCTAAGTGTGAACGTGTTTTAAACCCCTGGAGAAAAAGACTTACTAAAACCTGCCTCAGTAAAGTAATGCAGTACGGTACGTGGAAAATCACATTTTCAGAACAGATGCAGAAGAGCGTGAAAGTTTAACCAGAAAGCGTGTGGCCTAAATTATAAGTCAAGTTCCATTTTTATTGAAGTTTTGAAGTTTTACGTAAAGGCTTTATGAACTAGGTAGAGATTATTTTAGGATAACACTTTATTGTGTTTGTTAGATAAGTACTGTTCAAGTGTGGAAAACAATAGAAAATAATGTCTGCTTTAAAATGCTGTAAATTGTAATGATGCAACCCTGGGGGATTTTTTTTATAGATAATGATCATGTTACTGACACTGTATTGGACACATTTAAACTAGTCTGGAACATCTTATCAATATGCACAAATTGCTTTTGAGTGTCAGACTTACACTCTGCTCAGTGACCCAACTTAGCATTACTGAGCCTCTGCTGTTTTTCCTTTTTTTGCCAGTCTCTGATTAATTTAATCATATACAGTATTTGTCTGTTCTGATAAATCATTTAAGGACCATAACAATTATGTTAAACAAAAATAAATTGCCACCATTCAAAGCTAATAATGTCTTAAAGCTCGATATGAACAAGACACAATGCCAGTTACTTTTCATGTTTGGCTATTCCTCATCTCCTTATCCTTGTCCAACAGTTTTATCGAAACATCCCACCTTGCAGACTTGGGTTACTGCGCCTGATAAATAATAATGTTCTCAGGAGTCAAACATTAATAATAGGGACGTCTTTGACCTCCGTTGCCAGAAGGCAGCGGCTCCCTCCTTGTCCGCTCAAATTCACCAGCCTGGTTTTGTACCTTCATTACAAGCTGGCCTTGTATTATGGGCCATTTTTCTGCTCAAGGGATGGGAATCAATACGCCAGTTAAGCAGATGCTAAACAAGGGAACTGGAACAATAATACATTGCAGGTGGTCCACGGCCTTAGCTTTGTTGGTTGCAGTCGCACAGCATTCAGTCAAGGAAAACACTTATTTTGTGTCTGTGAATTTATTTTATTTTATTTTTTTCATTTATTCAACTAACCAGTACAATATGAATATATACAAAAAAGGTACAAGAGAACAAAGTTAGTTGAAGCGGGAGGGCAGAAAGCAAGGCTTATGAGAGATAGCCCTCCCGTCACTCAAACAATTACAAGGTTTATGATCAAACACCACAAATCTTATGACGAATAACTAGTGATGACAAATTATTATAAAGATCGAAGTAAGAATTTAAAGCAGTCATGTACAAGAGCTGAAATCATAATATGATGCAGGAAACTAAAACTAAAAATAAAAATAAATAGATTTGTCCTACAATAATACATATTATTTACTATAACCATGTATAATCCTTTTTTTAGGATTTACCAAAACCAAAACTATCTATTTTATTCTAAAGATACATATTACTGCCTTAACTCAACTAATGGAGTAAGTGATTAACATAAGTTTGTGTATTCTGTTAGTAAAATATTTGTAAACTTTGATTTGAACTTTTGATGAGAACTAATACTTGAAAGATTCGGGTTCAGTCCATTCCATAATTTAACACCAATTATCGATATGCTGTGTGATTTGATGGTTGTTCTATTTGGCTTTATGCAAAATGTGTTAGTTTGCCTAGTTGGGTACTTCCTGATTTTAATTTGGAAGTGTTTTTGGACATTAATAGGCATTTTATTATGGAAAATTTTGTGCATCACCAGCGCTGTTTTCAGTTTAACAATATTAACACATTTTAATAGATTGAGTTTGGTTGGATTGGTAGAATACTTGATTTCAACCATGTAAACTACTATACACTGTGTAGATCAACAACTCCTCTCTTGCTTAGCAAAAGAGGATACTGTAAGAGCACCTTACCTGTTTAAATGGTTTGATCCCCAAAATAGAAAAAGGTATTTTCAGTTATTGGGTTAGCGTTAATCAAAAAGCAATGTCTGTGAAGGAGAGTGTCCCCATGCTGTCAATCTTCCTCCCCTGTCTCTTTGCTTGGCATGGAGAACAGTGAAGCGCTGTGTGTTGTTGACTGAGTCACTAGCACCAGCTGAGGTTGGACCTGAGCAATTATCAGACACCATCTCACCTCTGCTGTGCTCAATGCAAAGTGGAAAGGTTCCATCCTGTTCAAAAGAACATCTCCCCTAGAAAGGGTTTGCTTGCTCTTCAAAAAAAGAAATACATACCCCGCTGAAGTTTAATTAACACCCAATGGGTGGTGATAGCAGTGGGGGAGGGGAAACACAGTCAGTAGACACATGCTAAACACACACTCGCAAACACACAGTCACATTTACCTTAGTGATGATATGCATTGGCTTTCCAGTCTCAGGGTTCAGGAGTTCCACCTCTATGAATCCAATCGTGTCACCTCGGACATGCTGCCATACCTGGGAACCATCCCCGACGGCAACAGCTTGTGGAATTCCATGCAGGCCCCTGTTGGGGATGCAGTCTATTGGAGACATCCGCTATTCGGAATCCAGGCCTTATTCCACCCAGTGCCCCTTCGTGCTTCTCCGGCTGACTACTGCTCAGTTAAAGGATCTGCCTCTGCTCCGTTTACTGAAATAGTACCGGTGGCCTGGAGTGATTTAGGGACGTTGAGTGACATGCCACATTAAGTGGCATAATCTTAGACACCAGGACAGAGAACAATGTCTGTCTAATCGCACTGCTATATTTAAAGCTGTCTGATGAAAATGTCTGGCTGTTCCTTTCCACGCCTGAAGGTCTGTGTCCCTCTGAGGGAGAGTGTTAGTCTGCTTATCTAGGCAGGATGTTTATGGCCTCAAGGGAAGGCAGTCACGTCCATTTTCTACGTATTATTTTAGCATTTTAGAGGCTTCATAAGTCACTATCTAATTTGTATGGCTAGACCTGTACGAGACACAAGACAAGACGCACGCACAAATATTAGAAAATGAAATTTTATGACAGAGCTATAAGGATACAAAAACGGCTGGCTAAAGACACAACAGTCAAAGATAGAGAGAAACAAAAACACGTGAGCCATTGCAGTTACTGTGGAAAAGTGCAACGTGTTGGACTGAGAGACTCACAAGGAAGATTAGACGTACAATACAAGCCAGGTAAGAATGTGCTGTCAAGCCTTGACCGATGTTCTTAGAAGAATCAAACAGGTTTTATGAAGTTACAGTTTGCAGTACATTTTGGCATATATGGTGTTCAATATATTTCTACATCAAACTAGGTGATTTATTAGTTACAACTTTGTTTTATAAATATTTCCTATTCACATGACTCCTCCATAATCAATGCTGAGGAGTACCAATGAATGAGCCTAGGGTAACTAATATGTTGGTTTTGTTTTGAATGCAGTCTAGTCTAAGTTGCTTGACATTTTATCACACATGTATCAAAAGAGGAAGCCTTCAATATCATCACAGATAGTTGATGTTTTTTTCCATCCTTGCTATGGACTCCAAAAGGATCATGGCATCCACCTTCTACTGTGCCAGCTATACCACCACCCTCAAAGCAAGGTGATATTTCGACACATGGGAGCAGATGTTGCAAAGAAAATAGAGTGCAACATGAATGTGATCGATGTGCGCTGCCCCACCAAATTCGCTGCATAATTTGGCGACTGCCATCAGGATAACAACCCGCGTTAGCTAGAGACAGCTGTCGCCATGGCGCCCAGACGACAGGGCTCGCTACAGTCTCCCTGCCTTGGTTGAGATGGAGGCAGGACAGCCAATTAGAGTGATTTACAGCTTGCCAATGCTGCCAGCTGCCAAACCTCAGGTTGGTCGCAGCCATGCAAAAACAAATGCAATTCCACCTGGTGGTAAGATAATAGTCCCACTGAAATCTAGGAAAGGTTTGTTGCTTGTATTTATAAGGGCACATATAGTAAGGATTCTTTTGTGGCCACATTGGACTACAGGTTAACAATTAAAAGCCTTTTTACACACCAAGTATATTTTCCCATGTCTGTGAAAAGGCAATACAGTAACCTCATTAATTGAATAGCTTTTCCCACCAGGACAGACCATTAAACCACCAGGGGCATGAGGTTGGCTTAATTTGGCTGGGGTTGCTGAATGTCCTATCTTCACATGTCCGCGGCTGCTAGTCAGCTTTATGGCGCTGTTCTAGCCTACTGTGTTTACTGTCCACAGGTCAACGCCTTGGGAGAATACAAAGAGTTAATGGGACATTTTTACAGGATCGTTTCAAAACTGCCCAGTTTGCGCAATGTTAAACATCTGACCCCTTTGTTTGTGTGACCATCTTTCTAACACGCACAACTTTTATTGCTATTGCAATAATGTTGTATTGATCCCTTGCTGTTTGTCAGAACATCGCTGACATCTCTGTTTTAAGTGCATTTCCCTTACTCAAACCAAACGTGATCTGTCAGGTAGAATGGACTTGCAGCTGAAGCTACATTCATGTTTAGTCTGACAACAACACGGATGTTGTTGGACAGACAGAGCAAAACATGCTATTTTTGGACTACATAAATGTACAGCTGGAAACAAACATTACATTATGTGTGTGTGTTTGTATTCTGACTGTGTGTGTGTGTGTGTGTGTGTGTGTGTGTAGGTGTGTGTGTGTGTGTGTGTGTGTGTCCTAGTTGTGCTTTGTCACTGGCAAAACAAATACAAACATTTTATTATTTTTTATGATTGGTATTTGTCTACTCTAGCCGACAACCCACTTACATTTTCCCAACTACCTTGGTATCTTCAGTTGTAGGCCCCTACATGTACTTTCCAGCAGATGGTGATAATGAGCTACATAGACAGTTATCGTACCTTCGAATAAGTTGAAGTAACAGTGGGACTGTTCCAGGCCGTCTACATATATGTAAGGCCTAAACTAGACTGATGACTACAAGTCCAAAAAACCCGACGTCACCGTATGGCAATAAACTGTGCGTTTCATGCACATTTGAACAATACACTTCAAAAACATTAAACAAACACACCGTTTAAGTAATTCAATAATCTTTCTAAGCAACGTGTTGTATTCATACAATAGTAGGGTTAGGGATAATGACGTTAACTAAAATTGTTTCACTCAGGAATAAAACACGCAAACATCACGACTTCTTACCACTTGTCTCCAGCCAGTTCAAGAAGTAGACGGATCGTCTACCAGTCAGATAGGCTGGAACAGCAAGCCAGTTGCAGTGGCTGATGTGAACATTAAGCGACTCAATCTATCAAACGTTAAACCTGTGAAAAAAGTAATCCTTATAGTTTATTGCAGTCTTGAAAATGCTAAAGAAAAAGTCTATCAACAAGGAAAAGAAAAGGAAACACGTTCAATCTGAAGAACATTTTGACAGGCGACGCAAATGTACTGAATCCGGCTTGGAGGTAAGAGGATGTGTTTAGCTTGACGCTAGGTAGCTAGCTAGATAACGTCTAGCTTCAGAGGTTGTTGTTTTTTTTTTTTTACAATCGCTTCGCAACTAGTACTATTACAGCAGACATCCCACCCTGCAAAAACTAATTTCAGGGAGATAGCACTACCAACCCTCCATTGCATCAAGCTATCAACTTATAATATTACTCAAAATGACATGTAACTGTTGCATTGCCATAATTCCTAATGCATAGTTTATGCAAAGTGTTAAACAATAAGCTCCTATTCCATGATTAGATCATGAAAGTTCCAGCCAGGGTAAAGACTTCCATTGACACATTGAGTATGGATGTAGTATTTTATCATCATCCTTATCAGACTGTGTTTGTTCATTGTCCCAGACAATGTTCAATATTATAGGATTATACCACCAACAGGAAACAACTAAACAGTGAATCTATTAGTATGTTTCTGAAGTTGCAAGGTTTCTTTAAAGATATGAATGCAAAAATGCAAGAATTTACATGCATGACGATTTCATCTTGCTGATCATTTCCTTTTGACACAGGATGTAAAAGATGAACTTGCAGACCCTGAGCTGGATAAGATTGGCAGTGATATAGAGGAAGGTGGACTGGACTTGAGTGTGCCTTTCCAACCCATCAGTGCCTATGTCACAGACAGACAGGAGATGCTGGCACAATGTTTAAATGTGCTTGGGGAGAAAAAGCTGCAAAAGATGTTACCAGATGTACTAAAGGTGCCTTTATGTAAATGTGCCAGTGTGATATTCATCAATATAGCCTGACATATAATGGCATTGATAAGATGCTAATGTCATTGCCACTGGAACTAGCCATGTCAATTTATACAACTTGTGCCTTTTATAAAGCTCTAAACCAGCTGTATAATAAAAAAAAGATCCTATTAAGGCCTACAGAGACAGGTATTGCATTACTAAAATAATTTTGCCTGTGTGCTAACTGTTGCTCATAGAGTTATAGTCTGGAGGAAATTAAGAAGTTATGTTGGGAGCAACTAGAGCAACTCTCACAAACCAACCTCCTTCAAATACTTGGAGGTAAGACCTCCATGGCTGTTTTCTTTTGAATGTGCACGCCTGCCTGCCCAACCAACTACCTTTCATGTTGTACAAGTGTATGATTTGTACATTTTATTTCATTATACCTGCTTGTTTTCTGCTTCCATAGGAGAAGAGTTGACGTCTAGAGACGAGGATGATAATGCAGGCCCTGCCTCTGAGACCCAGTGAGTAGATATCTACTACCTTTTCTATTATAGTTTAAATCTGATCTATGCAGAGCGTGCAGCATTCCACTTTATGGTGTGCATTGTTTTACCCTCAGGCAAGATAATAACGTGGACTCAACATCCTCTCTGAAAGACAGTGTTAAGAAAGAGGAGCCCAAGCAAGGTAAATGTATATGGCCTTTGCAATTAGTATCAAAATGGATTTCAGTGTATGTGCTTTAGCACTGACTTTGGTGTCAAATTCTTGCAGTAAACACCATAGTCCCTAAATGAGTGTTGACACTTCCTTCCCAGAGGGTGGTGGCTCAGGCTCAGGCGATGAGAGCGAAGGTGATGTCCTTAGTATCAACGCGGACACCTACGACAGTGATATCGAGGGGCACACACACAAGCTCGCCGTTAAGACGGAGGACGTTTGTGGGAAACAAGAAGCTGTGTCTGGAGAAACGAAGGATGCCGTCACGTTCCTGGACTCGACGAACAAGAAGTCTCCTCTCAACGTTAAACCAACCGAAACGAAGAAGGCGATACAAAGCGATATCGACAAAAGTGTTTGCGAAATCTTAGAGCTATCATCCATTCCCTTGAAAGAGACTAAAGAAACGAAAGCACTGCCGCTGGTTGCAATGGCAGAGGTCCCGGTGGCCATACTAAGTTCCCCCATTCAGAGTGCAACAGTCCTTGGGCCGATTGCAGCGGTAAGCCAGCCCTCCGTACAGCAGCTGGAACTGCTAGAGTTGGAAATGAGGGCCAGGGCCATTAAAGCGTTGATGAAGGCTAATGATGTGAAGAAGCCAGCCTAAGTTTCAGCCCTCTTCAAAGACATCCAATGAGGTTGCTTGGAAAAAAAAATCAGTCCGTTGACTGGATGAGTCAGGCCTTTATATGGTTACCGAAAGCATCCATTGTATGTTACGTATATTTTTGTTTTCACTGACTGCAGCTTTTCTACAGCATTGGTCCATATAGGAAAGTTGTGTGTGTACACTAAATTGTGTGATTATGATTGTGTTTAGCTGCACTTGTTGTAAGTGTTTGGGGTTAATGAGAAAAATAAAAAGTGTATTTGTATAACAACAAAACCAAAACGTGTTAAAATGTTGTAACCTTGTCTACTTTTGTTTCTTTATATATCTGTTCACACTTACACTTCTCTGCAAAGATATTTAGACCAAGGATAATGACAGCATCACATGTTATATCTTATCAATATACTTGTATATTTGTCCCACTATTGTTAAGATCTTCTCTTATCATAGTATGCATGTCTTTGAGAAAGACAACTGACCAGCCATTTGTAGTGCTGTGTGACCTCACTAGATGGCACTGTTGCTCTATCAACTATTGGTCTGCTCTGGCCTCAAAGGATGGTTGTTTGACCACAAAAAATTATTCTCAGATTTTTGCCCTAAATTATTTAGTTAAATTGTGGGTCAAATCTGATTTTGTATGTTTTTATTGATTGGTTCATGTTGAATTGTACGTTTTCAAGATATGTTTAGGTTACGTTTATGAATAATTTAGAATTATTTTAGCGTTAGTCTAATTAAGTGATACAACTTGGAATCACTGTGGATAATGACCTCTGTAAATGAGAGGTTGACCCCTTTCAGCCTCTACAACTAATACTTTTTGTCATAGATCACAATGAAATGCTATTCAGTAAATTGGCCATCCCCACCAATAGATCAACTAAAGTGCCTAACCATTAGATCCATTAAAATAGCTTTTGAATTAATATCTGGTGCTTTTTCACCCTAGCAGGGACTAGAATTTATAGCTTGCATTTCCCTCACATCCTTGCTGTTATTTTGTGGTAAGCGTGGCTTTGTTCTGGTAAACTTTAAGGTTGGTGCAAGTGCAATTACATGCGGATTTTCAGCAAAATAGTTCCCCCCTGGGAGCCAATGAAACGCAGGATAAAGCACTGAAGTGGCTCCAGGGTATTTGCATTTGAAAGGTAGGGTGGGGGCACAGGGGTTTAAATGCAGATATAATGACGCTGTTCTTCACACCATCGTTTATGAGCCAAGATGCCTTGTTATTCATTACTGATTCCGCGGGAAAACTGTCCACTTACCGAAAAGAGGCCTACACTGAGATTTAAGTGCTCCCGGTGTTTGTGATTGATGGATATTTTGTCTGTCATTTTTTAGTGTGCCCATTGTTATTAGGAGGAGCCGATCGCCTCCCCCGACAATCAGGATTTCAAAGAAGTAGGCTGAGTGTTAGAGCTGTTGATTTGGCGGGATATGTTAGGCTGTTGCTGTAGTTGAATAAAAGTATCTGGGAACCTTTAGTAGAATCTGGCTGGCTTCAGTTAGTGGACACGTTAGTAGTGCAATCATCTGAAGACAGGGTTATCTTGACCAAGGTTATCTTGACCAAATATCAATGTTGAGGACTGTCTCGATTGTAAACAAAACTGTAGTAAATAAATGACAACAAAATGCAAAATCCAGCATACCTACACCCAGCCAACATACAAATATGGGCGCAATGTGGAATTTGCCTGGGCTTTGTGGGTATTAAAGTGGGCATGGCTCAATACAGACATTTCATGTGGGACTTAGCTAAGTTAAACAAGTGGGACACACACAGGCACACTCGTGAGGGTAAACTGCGGACGCTGGGGGGGGGGGGGGTCACTTGTGGCTAAAGGTTACACAGGCTCAAAATGGGTGGGTCATATATTGGCAGATTGGGTGCCCAATTGGGCCCCATCACTAGCCTGGGAGGAACCCACTAATGACACGTTTGGGCATACAAATGTGGGTGCTCTGTGGAACCTGCAGACCAACCCAATTGGGAAGTTGGATTCCGAGGATTTGTGGCAATATCAACAACCAAACTAAAGAATATAGGGATCTGCGGCAAAGAATTGTGCCAGACCATAAAAGCTGTCAGATATGGCAGAAAGAAGTAGCCAGTGGCTGTTGGTAAAAAGGAAGAATCCAATATGGGTGCAAAAGTAAAGAACATCATGTCGGAAAAACCAAAGAAAGTGATTACATCTCAGGACTAAGGTATAAAGGTAAGTTTGAAGGTGCTTATGACTGCCCTCTCACAGAGGATTATTAAAGTCATGAACTTAGGTTTACACTGTAAAATGTCAACACTTAGAGTACGCTTTACGGGGCGGGGCCCAAGTTTTCATATGGACTTCAGGGTTACATTATAAGAGTAATATCCCAGCTGTCCTGAGGGTTCCATGTTTCAAGCCAGCAGGTGGAAGTAGGTATAGGGTATTTATATTTCATGAAGATAGGTTTACATATTAAGATTCACCTTTCGACTGTCTGAGCATTCCATGTGTCAAGCCAGCAGAGGTGTGTGAAGGGTACTTCTTCTATTTGAATATCTGGCCGTCTCGAGACTGGAAATAGAGGGGGGTCGCTTTGAGGCGTCTTTCTTCACCGATAAGCCTTCTGAAGGTGTCATGGAGTCAAATTAACGAAACATCTAACATGGAGGGTGCGCATTTGAAAACCCCAATAACATATCTGCTCTCAATCCAAATTCAAACTAAATATAGAAATGGGGAAATACGTATACACTATAAACTGCTGAGTGTATGTCTATTTGGAGTCAGCTACATTCACACATGTTTCAAAGGTGGTCAGTGTAAAGCATCTTCCACGATGGCATCTTTAAAGTAACAATTTAACATCCACGCAATAGGATACCTTGTTTGAGCCTTATGTTGTTCAGACTTCCCATGCGTTGTCCTGCAGAAGTCTGTTTTCTCAGAACAAACTAAGGGTAAAATGCCGTCTATTCTATTCAAAACAACTGACACTGCCAGCCACCATTCATAACCATGAAGCCAACTTCATGAAGCAAAGTGCTCTTTCTGGTCAAGAAAATGTAATCAAAGCAAATTGTCTAGTAGCAAGGAGGTCATATATCTCTCCCAATACATTTGCACTGGAGTGTCAGTAACTATTGATGTTTTTTTTCTGCCTCAATATGTGACCGAGACGAATGTCACATCAATCTTTCAGTTTGGCAACCAAGATGGCTGTCTGCCCAATAAGATCCATCCATCAAAAAGTTTTTAGGTGAAAATATTGACGTTTTCTCGAGATGCTCCAAAATTACAGGAAGTGCCCACAATGTGACAACTTGTTTACCACCCTCTCTTAATGACAGTTTCCCCATGGTTCTAACTTAATTTTGGTTATTAGTAGATTCTGCTGCTATTAAAGGTCTGATGTATACGATAGAACGATATCAATACTCAATACTGATACTTGCTCTGACATGTCTCTAGATACAGTTGAGCTATGAATATACTCTATCTTGCCCGAACCTTTCCGTTTAAAGCACATTTTCTTTTGCTTGTTTTTTTTAAGTTAAGTTATTTGTCGGAGCTTAAAGTTATAATCAGTTTTTGACAACTGTAAGACACAAAGTATGAAGCCTGTTTAAACAAATACTCTAGGTGCTTCAATATAAATTTGCACGCTGTGTTTCTATAATGCAATTTTTCTTTGCCTACTCTGTGATGGAGTCTCTGTTCTTTTTTTCCCTTGCAAGAAATTAAATTGAACCAACACACCACATGCTGACAAGCAATAAATAACTTAGCACCTCTGAGTGGCTTAATCAATTGATTTCCCCAAACAATGATTCATAGGGAACATTTCATTTTCATCAAGTTCATCCTGCATATATTTTCCCAAAGTAAGTGTGGAATATTTAATGCTAGATCTCCTAAAGCATATATTTTAATTAAATGGTCATTCCTTTGATCGTGCTAATTGCTGCTGCATCACTAATAATCATGATAACTATCTGCAAATATTTGGCTGTAAGGAGACGCATTAACAGTACTGTGAGGAATTTACTAAATGGTATATCTTGATAAAGAGAGGGGTAATGTACGTATCCGTTGTTATAGTGGACATATTACTTATTTTATTTTGATCATGTGCATGTTTTGGCTGTCCATAAAGATGTTTGGTTTGTACATTTGATGTTTATATATATATATATATATATATATATATATATATATATATATATATATATATATATATAACTACTATATATTATAACAGCAGACCACATACAGCAGGTGTTTCAAAAAAAGATTTTTGGATCCCATTGGATCCACTGTACTCGTGAATGTAGACTCAAAATGAAACGTGTGAATGTCCTTTGCTGTTATTATCTTTTATCTTAGATGTGTGGATCTGCTGGATCTGTCCCTAACGATGTGCTTTGCTGGTTAGAGAAGTGAAAATGTTTGAGGGGGCAGGTAGTCTTGACAACTAACAGGCACTGCTCACACCTCTCCTGTTGTACTAGCTATTGTACAAAATTTAAAGCACTTATCTTTCTCACACAAACTCCAAAAAATCAAAGCCTTGTTTTTTTTTTTATGATGCTTCAGTGTAGCATCAGCCTTTTGAGAGATTCCTCTATCCTTCAGCATCTGACTTTCAGATTTAGCATTGCTGTCTCCGTTTTATCCAACTTCAGGGCCTGCATTCAAATGGCGCATTAATGCCATCAAACCCCCATTGATATTCCAGGGAGTTGACCAGCGAGCTAATAAAGCAAAATGCTCCTGAAGGATATGGAGTGACATCAGGCAGGATGGACGACCTTGCACAATCAAACCAGAATAATCGAATGAAATATCGTAAAATTATATCAAAGCTGACTTGCTGCTTTACAGCCAGTGTTACAAGAGCAACAAGCACAGTCCGCAGAGACTGGGCGTCTCCCTTACTCAGACAGAACTCGTACTTATTTACATTTTTTTGGTATATGACTGACATTACTTTGGCTCCTCACGTCACAAGAATGTGAGTCCTTCTAGCTTTTGTATTGAAAGGGTCCCATAGTAAGATTTAGGCTAAAGGAACACAGAAGAACCACAGCATCAGCACAACAACTAATAGCAGAACATTATTGCTCTTTCTAAGGATACAGAAAGCCAACAACATCACTTTGGTTTGTATTTATTATAAATACATGAACAAAACAAAACATCCACTACCAGATCATCAATAACATGACATTAAGATTTAAAGTTGGTTTGTCTATTCCATTCCATTTTTGAATATGTATTTGTAATTAACATCATACCTTCAATTGCTTTAATGTGATCAGATGGAACCTGTGCTTTATTTCCTAATAATGCAGGTGTATGATGTAATCACGCTTGATTAACGTTCAAAATCAGTGCTCCTTTATTACCAAGCAGGGCTTTAAAAAATCCAAAGGCTAAGATCTAATCTCAACCAATCATTTGAGCTTTAATGGTAGCCTTTCAATCCGGTCGGCTTCATCACAGAGAGGGCCTATCAGTCAGCCATTTTGACATTTCTTCCTGGAGGTAGGGAGCAAACATTAAGTGGTACCCACCTTATTCAGAATTAAATAACCTAGCTTCAACCAACTTGCTCCAATTTAACCTGAACATACTCAATAAACAAGTATATCCCATTACCAAAAAAAAAACTAAAAACGTTTTATACAATGCATCAGGCCTTAAGCCTTAAGTTAACAATTCATGGTACTGCCATCAAAAGAGTTTCCGGTTTTAGAAATGAATTTAACAAGTGCTCCAGGGTCAGTTTATTCGAAACCGACACTACTATTGAGGCAGAAATGGCACAGCTGTTTTATTAGACCACCAAGTGTCCCCAAGACGGATGATATATCACAGTGTATGGTGCAGATAGGCCGAGCTCGTACTGTTTATGATGGTGAGTGAATACTACCTCGGTAGTGTTAGGGTGTGGAGACATTGAGCTGTCAGGTCTATGAAGATTCTCCTTTATTTTTTTTTATATGCGAGATATATTCCCCATAGAGACACAACGAAGTGAGCCAAGTAAATTACTATTGTCAAAATTGTGATAAACCTGTCCAATTCTACCCCAACCATCTGGCAAGCAATTGTATAACATAAGTAATTGTCAAAAGGGATGTCAGGAGAAGTGTATGGTTGTGTGAGGATGTTCTGTCAGTCTACCCTCGGGGCTTCCTTCCCTTGGCTTAATGGTCTTGTCGTGTGTTTTAACTAAGGCAAACAGAACATTTCTCCAGGGCACGGCCACAGTCTGACTAAACGGATAGAACTCATTAGATACATTTCTTAAAAGAAATCCAAATCATTTGTACCATTGACTTTCAGATTTCTCAAGACAAGCTTCTGGTTTTCAGAAAAAAAAATTTTTAGACTTGAATTTTTTATTAAAATTTTTAAACCACATAAACCAGAACCAGAGCAACTTAAACAACTGGTCAAGATTTACTCCCATAAAGTACAAGTGCTTTATTTACAGTCACCCAAGCATCAAACTCGCGTGCAAAACAAATAAAGCTTTCGCCATCCCAACTGATATCCAGCCGGCTACCCCTTGTTCATCACTACACGTGAATGAAGTGTTATTTCAACTCAACGTGTTGACAACCAATTACCAGCCAATGTCTGCTTTTAAGCTTCCCCAAAGTGATTGCTTCTCCCATCCTTTGATTGCAAGGGGTTTTACAGCGACAGTGAGTATTTTCTGTGGGTGTATAATGTCATTTTGAAGTGACAATGACAAAACAATTAGACGCTTTGACTTTTAAAAGCCTGTGGTAAGCAAATGAAACTTGCTTTTTTTTTGTGGTAACTTCCTGTATTTTCCCTATGGATGTGCACTGCTAAATGATGTGAAAGCATGGATACATTTGAGAAAATATATTATAAGTAGGCCAGGGCAAACATCCACTTAGAGATTCAAAAGATATTGGCAACTCAGAAATGACAGTTCTAATTTGTTGATAGACAAAACGTCTTTCAGTATCCTGCCTACGACTTCCGACTTTTATATAATGGGCTCGATTCAGAATGTCTACAATGCAACAACATGGGCGGAACTACTGATGTGTGTTCAGACCTACTCTTGGACAACATGTTGCTGCTACAGCATCTTGCTCTCCCAAGCCTGAGAACGGTTGTAAATCAAATCCCAATTCTACAAATCCCGGAGTATCACATTTCAATAAAGTACCAATCCTATTGAAAGGGCGTATGATTTACAAACTTAGTTGTATGCAACGTCTGAAACATGATGACAATTACAAAATGAGTTAATGCGTTAAAAATGGTCTAAACTAAGATAGCTAGATTGGTAATTACAATGGACCATTCAAATGTAGGACTTTTTAAATGCATCCCTTAAAAACTATACGTTGGAAAACATAGCTTTGACCATAGTTTAGAGGAACCACAGAACATCACAAGTGACCATTCACACCAAGAGGTGCTGGGTTGCATTTGTTGCTGCCAGTGATGGCTTACCTTTTAATTTAGACCAATGTGGTAGTGCATAATCTTGGGTGTCACAAAACCTTCCAAATGTTTCATTAAGTCTTCAGATTTGTGTTTACTCATGGTAACTATCCAGTGGAAATGTTGAGGTTGAAGATCTTAACAAAGTCCCTCAAATGTACAGAAAACGGAAGATGGGGAAAATACTCGCAGCGAAAATAATTTTCACAGCGATACACATAAATGTTGTTGCATTCGGTAGGGAGCCATCATAAATGCAGTTTCTTTCAACTTCAATTAGAAAACATAAAAACAAATTAGTATGAAGTGTGATAATGTGATTAGAATGAGGTCTTACAGTATTTGCTAGAAAATGTAACTCGTTGCTATTCTGAGCCTGTTAAGAAAAGGGTTCTACTGATGTTCTCTGGCGAAATTATCAGGGGTTGATTCAAATGACTTTAACATTAATCAACATCTCCTCATATTTATAATAATCCTCTCAAACTCAAATTCATCAGTTGCGAGCACGGCAATCACATTAGACTTCAGAATCGAGTTTCCCCACTCTTTCTTTCCTATGATGGATTGTCCATCGCTCGTTCAATAAAGGTCATTTGGAAATGATGAGGTGTCATTTCACTGAGAGGAACAATGTCGTGAAAGCAAAAGATCCATCATGATTTATCGGTCATGCTCATGTTGAAATCGCCAAAGGTCCAACATTATATTACCTGTGGCTATCGATAACCTTCCTGTGAACATTTTCCCCATGTGTCTCATTACTCTCGGAGCTAATAATATGTCATAACAATGTGAGCAATTAGGATTATGCCCATTGTATTGAATGTGAATAATGATTAAGTTTGCGTTCATGTGCAAAGCATTGATATACTTTGTAACTATGCAAAGAAACAGAGAGACCTGGCATTTGCAGGGGGCAGCCTCCAAAAACGAGTATTCCTTAATTGCTGCTTTCTTGTGAGGTAAACAAACAGCGCTCTGCCACGGGACGTAAGGCCCAACATTTACCAAACAGAATTTAGCGTTGTTCTCGCTGGCTGCAAAGTCACAATGGCCACGTTGGATCTTTTATCAGAGTCTTATCACCCTCGCACCAGACTCATTACACAGCCCAACATGGAGGGAGTCGGCATAACAAAGCGAGGCTTAATCAAACCCCAAGCAGACCCAGGGAGTAATGGCTCCCCACTGTCAAATATGTGAAACAATCAGTCTAAGGCTAGCACGCTCCTTAACCTCATCATAGGTCTTCATTTAAGAGATGGAGGACACAGGTGAGGGTTAGTGGGGACCGAGGGAAGGGTGCGGGGGTGTGGGGTGAGGGGGTGGGGGTTTGTTATTTCAATTTGCTGCTTGATTAATCAAGTCAGCGTTTTATTTTTGGAAGAGATAATCATAGCAAGTTCCTATTGTCTTACGATAGAACATTTTCTCCAGTGAGACTATGGAAGCTGCAGTCTGTTATTTACACTGATAATGTTTGTAGACTTTCCCCCAAAAGCCATTAGACCTGAGTTGGATCATTGATCATTGTGTTAAAGACATTTTGACTGTGATGGAATCTACACGGATGATGAGGCTGATAAATGCCTCCCATTTGCCATGTGTGTCTTTTTTGGTGGAAAACAATATTTGTGACAGGGGTCCAATGGAAAACCTCCACAAAAAAAAATGCCACAACAAAGTGTCCCCTATGAACTTGCACAAGCAGTTTAAGAGGCTTGAAGCTAAGGCAGCCTTTTCACTGAGGATGAAATCCCTCAAGAAAGCTTTCCTAAATGATGTGCAAGTGTCCTTTTCTGTAATGGGCTGTGCCTTGGGAATGTTTCCATGGAAACATGGCAAGGCGCAAGTACAGCTCAATGCAACTCTCCAGGGAGTATCTGGGGTGTTTCTGCGTAGTGGAAAATTGTGATAATAGCACCTAGTGTTGGATAAAACTCCACTAGGGGAAGACTACCCCCTTGCACAAATAGTTGACATTATCATCACAGATTTTCCTTTTCAGGTCCCATTTCTTTGCTGTGTGTTGTTGCAGAAAGGTTGTTGTTGTTTTTGCAAGTTTGCCAAGCTTAAGGTTTTGCTTGTGGAGCCAGGTGGGTCAGTTAATTATGGAACAGATGAAGCAGTTCACTTTTATGACATTGGTTGGACTTAAGCATGAACAAAAGCTTAGCCCAGCCTCCGGCATGCAGCCTTGTTCCCCAAGAAACCACGTGCCTTCTCAAAGGAAAAAAAACCCCCCTGCTTACATCACAGACTGCTTTATATCCCATTGTTGCTCTTTCGCTTGTCATAATGTCCTCCCCATCTCCCTGTTAGATGTTGAATACCAGTCGGCTTACAAAACAGAACTTTGTATAGGATCAGATGCATGAATTACAATCACAGCAAGTAATAAGGCGGTGATGAAAAAGACACAAAAGGGCAAAACCTTTTGGAGTAGAAAATGTCGCATTCATTTCAAACACATTACCCCCTAGCCGGAAGGCCTAATGAAAAATCCCATTAGAACGTCATACCTGCTTACTTGAGAATTCTCCACAAAGTTTATTTGATATGTCTAAGCCAATTACCAAAGTCTCAGTGATAACAAACTGTTCAGCGGACCTGAACCCCAGCTCTGAATGCAACGGCTAAATCGTTGGATATTCGGTCCGACTCCGCTTTGAATAATTAACCGAGTACTAAGCAGGAATAGGCGCAAGGAGGAACTCCATTTTCCTCTCGACGGAAAGGTTTTTGTCCTTGCAGTGTCTTTGAAAATGTCTGTTCAACTGATGAACTCAAATGAAAGACGTGTTCCACAAAGAGGCTGGACGTTTTCTTGGTCCTTCAAAAAAATATAGTGATACAGATAGTTTGCGTGATAGTTAAAAGAGTACGTACCTTAAATGTTTTGCAACAGTTTTTAACAAATACAATGGCACATGTCATTACCAAAATACATTTTCTTTGTAGTTACAGAAGGTAAATGTTGTACGCAGATCAGCTACTTCAACATTTCATTACAAAAGATTGTTAATGTTATCCATACTAGTTTTCTCTTGCTTATCAACAATCGATGAAAAATAGAATTGGCAGCAGGTAGGCTACCAACAAACCTGAAGGAGTTAAATACTTAACTGAATACTAACTTAAAATGATGGCTACATGGTTGTTTACAATATCCAAAAAACGGCTTGCAAAGACAGTTGTTGTATTTCAAAAACAACTCGTAGTCGTTTTACTGGCAAGCATTTTCAACGAAGTGGCTCTCTCAGTGGACATTTTGTGTTTCATGTCGTCCTCAGACACATAGCTAGAGCCCTGGGACAAACATTGGATGAGTCACAGAGAAAACAATTCCCTTGAATATAGACCCAGTGTCTTCTCTCTTTGTGTCTTTCTCTGTTTGGGGTCGAATCATATTTCTTTCTCCCCCTCTGTCAGACTCATACACACACACATTCTCTCACACTGTTTCACGCAGCTGCACGCACACACACACACACACACACACACACTGGCAAAACCGGTTCTGCAAAAAAGTCAATAAAAAATGCATTGTCTTCTCACTTTCTGCTGTTGGCGTCAGCCTGTCTAAATTGTCTGAGAAAGCAGTGGAGTGTGAAATTGAGTTCAGAACTGTATGCTGCGCGAGGGAGCCCAAGACGAGTGTACTATGTTTGCCTATTTATTCATATCGCATCACAAGTTGCTCGGCGGTTTTGCATTAAGAGGTCAATTAACATGTTTTGATGCCGTTGTGACCACAAGCCAGAATGAACATGTAAACAATTCCAATATAGGTAAAAGAAAAGGTTTAGTCTTTGACATTTGACCCCCGGGATTGGCAGCTATTGATTGGCTTTCTTAGGGTTCAACAAAGCCTCAAGTGAAAATGTCCAGATAAATGTTTCGCCTTTCGTTGGTCATTAGGTGCTGTGAACCGGAAGAACTTCATCTAGGCTGGTCACCATCATCACTCTGTGTTGAAGTTGGCACTCAAAGGTGACTTATGCTCTTTTTGTTGAATGTGTTGTACTGTAGTTTGTAAAGGTATTACTTTGAGCCCCCCCTAGTTCTAGGCAGTCTCCCAACACCCTTCCGAATATAAGATGAATTTCAACCCCATTGCAAGGCAATGAGTCTTTGCTGGAACAATAGCAGCTGTCCTTAATAATTCAGCAGATACAAATGATTTTGCTTGGGAATGTAATTTTTTGCTGCGTTGTCTCGATTTAATCAGTGGTATTATGCAGTGGATTTTCCTGGCCTGCTCTTTTCTTTGCGCCATATGATGAATCTTTTTGTTAGAGGATGATTTAGGCTATGGCCGTAGATTTGCCAGATGAATTGCCGTCGTTTTGAAGAGTAATGGCTCCCATCACAATTCTGAGAGCATTCTACACAGAGATCAGTCAGGATTACAAACTCTTCCTCCTCAGAGCTAAGCGCGATAAATGCATATAAGTTGAAATTGTGAGAGAGTATGTTACTAAACTTTATCATTAAACTTAGTGGAAGGTTTCGTGAATGTCAGAGACCACTAACGATTCTGGCTGTCAGTTGGAAAGAGTTCCCTGGAATGAGGTTTTCAGATTAGGAGCGCCAACGGTTTGAGTGCCCTTCAGTGTCACCAGAATTACAGGCGTTGAGGTTAACCTTCTCAGCAACCAGACTTTTATTTGAGACTGACAGAAATTGTAATAGCGCCATAAGCCCCCACAAACTGTAAGGATTTAGTCAACTCTGCAAAGTTTACTGGGGTCAACACATTGGGATAGTGTCGAAAGTTCTTACGTCCATAAAGACATACAGTATAGATGTACGCTATAGCATACAAAGTTTTGAACAAACCCTTTAAACGTATCAAATGAGAAGTCGTTTTTCATGTCCTGTTTTAAAAAAAAAAATATCAACGACTTTAGTTATGTCTACAAACTTTGTGGATAGTGTTAAGGTTAGTTTGTCAGAAAACCTTTGAACATTGTACATCCTCTCTCACTCAACACACCTTGGAAAATCTTACTATTTTCTTTTAATTTGACCAACCAAACTAATTAACATGTTCTGGTCTTTCACAAGTATCGCCAATGTGGCTTGATTTTTGTTGTTGAACCTTCTGATTGGTCTGATCTTTCCTCCGTTTTTTTGTTTTGTTTTGTTTTCTTTTTTTTTCTTTTGTTTACTGATGATTCCAATTGCAGGACGCATGTCCGACCTAGACTGTAAATTGTCAAAGCATTAGAAGGGCGTCTTGATGAAGCTAGAATAAAGTGAGATCTGTACTCACCACTGACTACGGACTGAGAGTTATTTCATGTTTTGTATGAGTAACGTAACACATTGTAATAATCTGTTTGGTGGACTGCACATCTTTGGGTCTCTTGAGTACACAGAAGGCTGCGATATAATCATTTCATAAGGTCTTCTCTTATAACCTCTCTCTCTCTCTCTCTCTCTCTCTCTCTCTCTCTCTCTCTCTCTCTCTCTCTCTCTCTCTCTCTCTCTCTCTCTCTCTCTCTCTCTCTCTCTCTCTCTCTCTCTCTCTCTCTCTCTCTCTCTCTCTCTCTCTCTCTCTCTCTCTCTCTCTCTCTCTCTCTCTCGTAAACCCTTGTACAGGGATATCTCAATCTCATTGCCAAACTCAAGAACTTTCCGTCCATAGGCTTAAAAATGTATGAAGTCCTGTGAAGGTTGCGGAACCATGCAGAAATTACAAAGCATGTTTTTGAGCTCCTCAGAGTACCTTGGGGACATATTGGGCCATTATCTACTTTTAAGCATCTGCACTCATTAGCTGGGTAAATACATAATTGCTGTCACCCTAATTAATGTGTCATTTGCCCCTGTCTATGGCTTTCAAGAGCTGCCCCCCTCCCCCTGTTACTATGACATGCAAACTAGCAAACAAACAGATTGCATTTTATACTTAATAACTCGTTTGCCCTTTTCCGAAATGCAAAGATGATTTAATATGCCTAATGATGTAATAATTCCTTCTTTGGGAAATGCTCTGCATTTGGCTAATTCCGCCTTCAATTTCATTTTCACAGAGCCGTCACGTAGACTAGAAATTATATTTGTCTTGAGTTTCTAGAAGGCTGCTTCTGAGGTGTAAACTAGAGACAGTGCATCTCGGAAAGAGACTCGCTGAATTCCAATGAATAGTGGGTGCTCCGTGTAGGAGGTTAACGGATAAATCTGTTGTTTCTTAATCACGTTTGCTATTTTAAGTTCAGAGACCAATTGTAGACGCATTACTCGGCAATGAACACACTCCTTTTTTTGTTGTGGTATTGTGGAGTCCATGGTGGATTTTTACTGTAACTGTGTTCAACAATTTATATACCTATATTCTGACCAGCTGCTGTCTTGAAAGATGTTGAAATTTTGCCGTGAAACTGATGGTAGCCTTAAGGCACTTTTTTTAGAATGTCAACTTTTTTAAAACCATATCCATCCCTGAAACACCGAGCACCTGGTCAGCTTTGATACTTCCATACAACATTCATAATATTTCAACACCTCCTGCATCTCCCCTCCCTTGATCAAAATTCTGACTATCCATTAGACACAAACCCCAATAGACGGTACGTCACCTCTTTTGATGCCGGCCCCCCTCCCCACTTTTTTTTTTCTTTCTTTCTTCCTTTAGCCAGAATCAATATTTCAAGGCCGACTGACAAGTTCTTCCTTAAACACAAATAATTTTCCTTGACAACCTGCGGGAGCGTTCAGACGGCAGGAGAAGGGCTGGTTGTCCTCGAAGCCCGTTAAAAGGCTTTTAATGAGCGGAAAGTGCGAGGACACCGAGGGCCCCCCATTGAGTTATGATACAATGCACTGTCGCCTCATTAAATCATGATGAACTCCAGCGCCAGGGCCTGGGCAGGGCTGGGACCGGAGTGCCACTCTGTGGAGCCTCAGTCACCGTAGGGGGCAATACCATGGAATAGCGGGCACCAGCTGGCTTGAGACGCCACAACTCGGCTCCAAATCAGGGTAATGGCTTCCCAGCGTCATGTCCAGACCTAACCAAAATCGTTGCAGCAAGGGGAGTTAAAATAGGCCACAATTATACTAGTATTTTGAGAAGTGGTCATGATATGATTTCAGTATGGTCTCTAGTTAGACGTAACACAATGCTATTTTACTGTTGGTTCCTCTGTGTCATACAGCCATATGTACTTCAAGATATCAAAGTGCCATTAGCTAGGTTTATCTGTTCAACTAGTTTTAGAAATTGCCAAGGTAACTGTTCGTAGTCAGCAGAGTAGAGAACGGAAAAGGCCTTAGAATCTAAATAGTAATATTTATATAGAAGAGTAATAAGTTTCTTTTGTTACTCTAGGACTTCTACTAAACTAACTAAAGTAACTTCTTTCAACATTGGTTCACTACACTTATTATTTCAGTGATATGAAAAACAACCTATGTAAGCAAGGCTGATTCGAGTGTTTTAGTTTGTAAAATAATACAAGGAATGGAGGGGTTTTTGTTTGAAAATCGTTAACTGTTCCAGCTTGCCAAATTAAGAGGCTTTCAGCATTGAGCGAACACATCACATAAAACAAGCATGAGCAAATCATGTCATTGCCATGAGGCTATATTGTTTTTCAATTTGAATTAGTGCCTAAATGAAGCATTACGATATGTGTGCAAAATGCTCGCCTCCTTCTCCGGGCTTTTCTATGGTTGGTGTTATTTTAATCACATTGAACCATGGTTAAGCAGAATAATAAAAGGAACGAGGGAGTCTAATTGGAACTGCTTTCTGTTTTCATTTTTGTTCAACCAGGAGGCGTATTTGGGAAATGTGTTTTTCTTTTCTTACCTCGAGATTTTATTTCATGTGTTGCTGTTTTTGTCACTGTGCAGAATCCCGTGCAATACTTGAATACTGTTTTGAAATGTTAAAGCTATTAACAACTTTATGCTGTTTTGTCTAACTCCGACATTGTTTCTAAAAGGATTTCTAAATATTAGGTATAGACTACTAGGCAGCAGAGTGTACTGTAAATGTACTTATGTTAATACTTTGTATACTACATTGTTGTAGTTACTAACCTTTCAAGTTATTTATAGTGCTTACATGAGAAGACCATTGGTGCTTTTTACCATCAGGCACTTTCTTTTTTGTCCTTCAAACTATCTCATTCCAAAACGTTTCCGCACTGTTTACAAACAGTTCTTTGCCACTGTGGCTTTTGTGAGATATGCAAAAAGGCTTAAACTTAGCTATTTGATCTCCAAAGCCTTTCTGTCATCCGCTCTCCGAAAAAGAGGCAATTTTTGTAGCAATTTTTGCAGCAACATGCGTCAACCGCTTTTGCCAATGGTGACAGAGAGGGTCTTTGTAATTGCCATTACTGTCTTCTAAAATCCCACCAAGCCTCTTTACTGGTCATTTTACCCCCGAGCCCAAAATCATGTGGTCATGATGCCTATTTTGTAGGACAATCGAAAGGAAGGCGACCTTGCTGACGCGCGATAAGTGTTTTCTCCCAAAGTCCCAAATGGATTCATAATTGATGCTGTAGATGTTGTTTCAGACATTTAACAAAACATATTTCTGACTTCTGAGATCGGATGATACTGCACAAACCCCTTCTGTCAGGTTGCAGGGATTGCAAAGGTGGTATTTTGCTCAGGAGACACAACTAAACACATGACATGAGTCTGAACAGGAGTTCAATTGAACTTCGCTGGAACTATCAGCGGCTGGCATTCCACGGCCTTGTGTGTGTTTGTGTGGGTGTGCGTGTGCATTCGTATGCATGTGATAGTGTGTTCGGACTGCCACGTGTGAGCTGTTGTGTTTCTCTAATCCCATTCCCTTCCATCTGTCTTTTCAATTAATCTTTCGTCCCTCCCCCTCTGACTCCCTCCCACCCCTTAAAGTAGCCAAATGCAGTAGTAGTTCCTAAGCTCAAGTCACTAACAAGGAGCTGTCACAGTGTAGTACCTCTCCACTGCTTTTTCCATCATGGGGGATTTTGCTTGAAAGACAGCCGGTCATTTTGAAGTGCGGGGGGCTCCCTACCAATTCTCTCCTCCCTTGCAGCGGCTGACTAAAACTCTCTCCATAGGTCACTGGTTTGATTTATCAACTCCGCTCAGGCAGTAAGCAACAACAGTCAGTCCTCTAGCTTGAGCCCAACACAAGACCTGTCCCGCCTTTCACAGTACCGTCCATTCTGATTTGCCTGTCGCTGTGGCGTGTCAGCCATCGGGGGCATCCATAGATGCCGAGACGTTGAGCTCTCTTCGTGTAACCCCAACTGTTTTCATAGAACGAGCCTTCCTACATAGTTTATACATGTCCATACTCTACTTAGTATTGTAAGTATATCTCTGGTTACCTTGGCTTGATTTGTTTTACTGTTTTGAGGCATTTTTATTCATCTAAGGTGGGTATTTCATGAAGTGTGTACAGTGATATTTTAGAGTGGTATAAATGTTCTCATAGATACCCAACAGGGGGCAGTCTAAGAATTCATAATGGCCTTCCTCCCTTCCCCAGCTTGGAGTTCCTGCTCAAAGAAGCAGCATCACTGAGAGGCTTGGAGGCAGCGTTTACCACACATTTGGGCTCCACTTGCAGAGTAGGGTGTTTCATAATACAAAATGCTTGTATGGGAATCTCTTTTTCCCTGGAAAATTATTCAGAACATTAGAAACATGGGCAATTGAGATAGAGGGCTTTGCCCACTATCAAATTGCCTAATTTGATGTAACTCTTGGTAGTATTGCAGAGGAGACTGTCTTTCCATGCTATTGCTTATGTCTCCTGTCCTTGTATTGCTTTGCACAAAAATGTTTTACACAATGTCTAAAAGCTGAAAGTAGAGCAGTGGCACAAAAACGTGTTTCCTAGTGTTTTTATGTTGTTTCATTTTCTGATGTGAAAATGATTTATTTATTTAGAATCTTGTTTGCAAATGCCATAGCCAGAGAAGTCTGGCTATACTTACTTCATTCAACCATTGAGCTACAGGAGGGCCTTTGATGTTATAGTGTGCAAACAAATGTCAAACAAATGCTAAACCAGCTCTTCTATTTTACCATCAAGGTGTTGCTTAGCGGTAAAAATACAACAAAGAATTTGTAGTTTACGGTGCTACACACAGAAGACTCACTCGAGGTACACCTTTTCAAGCATGCATTGTTGATACAATCCTAGCCAACAGGCATCCTCGAGTAAGGTACTATAACTCTTAATGACCGATAATGAATTGATAATGAAGTGTCCTCTCTGCATTCTGCAATGTGTTTAGCCTCTGTATCCGCTGGAAGGTTATCACAATTATTAATCTAAAGTAAATGCCAATTAATATGAACTGGGTTATCGAAGAGAGCTTTTGGGATGCCATAATAGCCGTCCATTACCAGCACATTAAAGACTTAATTTTAACTAATTGTAGTGAAGTTACTTTCATTACCTGCAAATAAACTGCCACACAAATGAGTCTGTAACCCATGAAGGAAGAGGCTTTTTCCTTTTGATACAGGACGTTGAACATTATGACTGGGAATAAGACAACAAACAGGAGAATAATTCATTACGTTTTGAGTTCATATATTTAGAATGTGAAATTATAGTTGAATTAAAAAATAAATATGGGGAAGGTATGCTGGTTTCTAAATCTAAGTCTGTATATATTCATAGGTAAACCTTGTGTACATTATAAGTTAATAAATACTGTATTTTTCCAGTAGTTTGCATAATCATGTAAATGTAGGCATTAGAAATACCTTTTCTAGTGGTGATGAAAAGGCTCTGGTTGTCTTAATGTTTTTTTAAACAGTCTAATTTCTCATGTCCAACTTCTTCTATAGACCTCCAATATCATCCTTATAGATGCATCGGAAATCATGGCTTGGTCTGTTTGAGAGTTGCTACCGTTAAGCAATTATTTCCCCAACTGTGATTAGAGCTTGTGCTTCCTCCAAGCTTTTCCCCCCATCTCTCTTCAAGGCATTTTTTGGCAGTGTGTTTCATGAAAAACTAAGCCACATCAGAGGGTGAGTTGGAGGAGGGGGGCTGGGCAGATATGCTGGCACTGGACCCTTCCCTTATGACTTCCTGCGGCCACAGGAAGCTCCATTTGAGGGATTAAGGCTGCGAGCTTCCTTATCTGTGGTGCAGAGCTCCCCAGTCGGCCAGCTGGTCCTTACAGATGAGATCTGGACCTCACCGCCTCCAACAGACAGATTGGCACTCTCTGTCCCCACTCCAGGCCTCTTACTGTGGGCCTTCTTATAATAGAATAGCAAGAAATAAACTCACGGGCAAAAATGTAGGTACCATTGGAACTGTTGAATTTAGCCTTGAAAGCAACAAAAGACACACTTTATACGCTATGGTTTCCACCAACTTTAACAAGTACTTCTAAGCCATGTAAGCGAAAGAGATGGCAGAGTGATGGCAAATGAGCTTTTCAAGTAAACAAATAGGCTCTGGCTGAGATAGTTTCACTTTAATTTGTTTGAGTCACCATCATTATGTCCTACTGTCAGGCTATGGAAATAGACTGCCTAGCTCTTCGCATGTAGATTATAATAAGGCATCGTTAAGCAAAAAATAATTTAAAAGCCATTATTCATTTCTTGCGATTTCGTATTTTCCTTTTTTTCCCCACCACATTGTTAAAACAGCTTGGTATACAAAGTACAATTAGTGCATTTAATTGATTTTTGCAAGCTATTAATGCAAATGAATGCATTAGGAACAACACAGAAAATAAACTAGAAAAATGGGCATCCTGCTGTTCCTGGCCAATGAATAACAAAGACTTATTATCTTCCCACACCTTTTTGTTTGACACTAAAAACATAATATTTTAAGTCCTTGCAAGGAATAGTTCATTTTTGGGGGAAATAAAATATGTTCCTACTTACCCCTAGATAGACGAGACGATCAATATCAATGTTATGATTGCTCTGTCCAATAATGAGTTATTTAAGTGATTTAAGGTAAATAGGTGTAGACTAGCTTAAACAATGGCTCATAGTACCACGTAGCACCGGCTAGCATGCCTCCTACCTACTTACCTAAACAACTCATTAATGAAAATGCAATCTTTACTGACCAAGGTTAAGTAAGAACATAGCTTATTACCCCAAAAAGTTTAACTATCCCTTTATTATCTGCAGTTTGGCCGTATCTCTAAAGCTAATGCAAGACAGTTCTAGAGGCTTTCAAAGGCTAATATTTTGGTGCTTTTTATAATTTAACACAAGTTTGGTCAGAGACATGTTCCAAGTGAATATATATATATATATATATATATATATATATATATATATATATATATATATATATATATATATATATATATATATATATATATATATATATATATAGTATATAGTAGCATATTCTAAAACTATGTTATACCTTGGACTATTTTGTTTTGTGGCTGTAGGCTATTAAAGGCACTAACTATAAAGTAGGATTGTAACTCTGGGTATTCATAGTTTTGGGGAAAACTGGAAGTTAGATTGTAAAAAGAGGTCAGGTCTCACTAAACCTCAACAATTTTGCTGTATCAAGAAATGAAAGCTCAACTTTAAACCTACTTTTTCCAAACCTAACATTTAAAGAAGATAGAGACGTATCATCACATGCATCCTGGCTGGTAAAATTCTTAAATGTTGATCGTAGAGGGAAGTGCTTTTCGTCCATGAGAGGAGCCAAACCAAGGTCAGTATCACAGCGCCTTTCTATTCAGCAGAAATCTTGACATGCAAGACCGCGTTCTGAAAAAGAGCCACTTGAGAATCAATACATCCAAAGGTTCATGGTCACCCAGTGTGCTTTGCTGTGTCATCACACAGACATAAATACAGACAGACAAGAGTCTCCCTCTGTCTTTTTTTTATTATGATGACGGAAACCGGTTTCTGTTACACAGTTAGAACAAAAGTGGGACTAAAAAGGACAATAAATAAACAATAAGTCTCCTTGTGTTAACTAAATAAAATTAGAATGGAATTGCTCTACATAGTTAACAATAACCTGGCAAAACAGACATTGGTTTTACGGTTGCATGGGAACCAACTGAATCCTTTCAAATGGCACACACGTTTATTTTGTGTGTGGCTAAAAACAAAAGTTAAAGCTATTGTCAAAGAAAAATGAAACTGAGCTGAGAGTAGAGGCAAAAAAATTGTCAACTTTCTTCTATTAGCTCTCTGTCTGTATCAGAGGCCTGCAAGTGTACTGTCTCAATGACTACTAGAGTGCATTGTCATTGACGCTAAACTCTAGGCCTATATCACTAAGAGATGCAGAGGGAATTATCCCTGACCCTCTTTGTGGATCCTTGTATCCTCATACAGTGCTGGCCAGTTAATAAATCACTCACTTAGCTAATGTGGTTCCCCTTTTTTGGGAGATAATTACTATGGATTTGGTGATGCAGGGATTGTAGAATAAAAGTAAGCACATTTGTCATTGTTATTATTTTTAGCATGAGCACTAGGAACTGTGTGTGTGAGGTTAAGTATCAGAAGGTGTATATAGGTTTTATAACCAAAGAATTGGGGTGAAGGTATGGCTAAGTGGTTCACATAGCTGGGATATTAAAACAGGTTCAAACTAGTTTTCTGTGAAGTTACTTTACATGTGTGGAACAACTGGCATTGTTTTGAACAACAGATATAACTTTCATAATACCGATAAATTTATGGGAGGAATCAACCCCATTTTAATAGGATTAGATAGTATGTGTGTTGTTGTTTATGACTGTTTTAAAGTTTTGTATTTTAATATGGTACATTTGACTGAAATGAACAGCTCTCTTTAATGTAATAAGAATAGTAATAATAAGAATCATAACTCACCCAAAAAAATGTAATGCGCCTTGCATTGTAAAAACAGTCTAGTGTTACAACCAACATTAAGATAACATCACAAAAGATCTAAAATATTGCTAAATGCTTCAAAAAACAGAGAGGAATTACAAAAAAATTATAACTTAACAAACATAACAAGCCGGATTAAAAAAATGAAAGAGGGGTCTGTGGCAACCTCAGGTGGTCTGGGAGGGCATTCCACAGATGGGGGGGCTACAGCACTGAACGGCCGCCCATTGAGCGGGGCTTGGTTTTGGGGTTAAGGAGAAGCACGCTGTCCCCAGACACTGATGAACGGTTTGGTTTCACCTTTTCCCCTAAAGTCCTATGTCCCTCTGCCTATTAACTATATAGGACCAGATGCCTTTAAAAACAAAAAAAATATGCGTTACGTTTTAAAACTCAAAGCACATCTTATCCATTACAACACGTTTCCATTCAACTGCCTCAGGTCATTGAAAAGAGATGGAGAGAGGGGGAAGAAAAAAATAACTTTTGCCAAAATCCAATTCGATACAAATTAAATTTGCTCCTCAGGTTGGAGGCATCGGAACCTTTTCGCAAGAATAAGCTGACACTGATTTCATTTGTCTAAGTAGATAAATCATCTATATTGAACTTGTCTCTCTGACATGTCACCTGATTTAATTTCTCCACTTCTTGGGGGGGAGTAGTGATGCTTAGACATAGGAACTGTGAAGGGTACACCAGTGCAGCATTTTAATCAGTCCTCCACCCCTCCTTACTTCTCATCATTCAGCTAGCTTCTCATCCAGGGGGGGGGGGGGGGGGGGGTGCCTTTCTAAACTATATCTTTTTTCCTTGAATGCCATTGACTTTTGAGTACTATTTACACAGCCATGTTAACAATGTCGTGCCAGAGCACTTAAGAAATGCCTCAGGTCTGGGCACCCGAAAAGGTGTTTAGGGGTCGACGGCCACTAGATCACTTCCTTTGGTAGAAAGAACAGGATGTTTATCCAGCTATTCTTTTCAACCTCTTGGGTGATATGAGCTCTTTGTTCCGGACATAAGGACAATGTGACATTCGAGAGAAAATTAGAGAATTCAAAGATAGATACAGGAAATGTATGTTAAATGGGAGTGTGTGTGTGTGTGTGTGTGTGTGCGTGGGGGGGGGGGGGGCGCTTCTGGGGTGAGATCAATTGTACTCTTATGTGAGGGTATCACTTATTTTACACTTTGAGGGGCCATGCTTGACAAGAGGATGGGACCAAGGACTCAAAACCAGCAATAAAAGACAAACAATTTGTGCTCAGGACGGAATACTGAAAGCTATACTTTACTCTGCTATCCTAGCAAATTGCTTTTGTGCATCGTGGTGGCTTTTTAAATAATTCAATCGGTTAAAAGCTCTCTGTGAATGCTATGATTGTACGGTGTAGGAAGCTGAAGGTGCATTGAGTGCATCTATAGCAAAGAAGGCTGTAACATATGCACCTTTTAGGTACATCTGTGTTTTTCTTTTCCATTTTGATGTGTTGGGGCGACCAACAAGTACACCGCACAGTCAACGGCAATGAGAGTCAAGCCTCTCCATTTGAGGGGTTTAATGAGTTTTGGCACTACTCTTTTCAACACCCATTGCTCTGGACTTGGCCTGATAGTAGTCTCATGTGAGGTCATTTAGAATGTTATGACACAATGATGAGTATTAAAGGCCAACATTGTGTATACCTTTGGACCCCAACAATGAAATCCATATCATTATCCAAGGCTGACAACATTATAGTATTTTAAACCTATAAATGATACTTGGGTTTTACAGCAGTATACTTCTTTGTCCCTATGTTGTGATGAAGAGATGTCGTGGACACACAATCACTGGGGAGATGCAGCAAACACGTCGATGCCTTCCCCAGCACGCTCACCCCACCAGCACCACTTCAGTCCTCATTGGCCAAACCGAGCACTGGCCCCCTGGACAAAGCCTGCCAAAATGATGGATCAGTTCCTCCATATTGGCTTGTTGATCCATAGTCCCCCCCCGTCCACCATAGTGCATATTGGCATTTGCCACTCAAGCGGCCTGCGCCCCGGAGCCTCGTAAATGCTGATTAGTCAAATGCCCCTGCTGCGGAATAATTAATGTTTAACATCAAGGTCTTTCCTCTGGGGGAGGGGGGGGTGTGCGGTTTGATGGAATGGCATGGAGGTGATCCTGGCAGGATGATTGGACAGCAGGGCCTCAGCTGGGCACCCTGAGGGGAGGGGTTGCAATGTGGGTACGGGGGCGAAATCGTTGCTAGCGTTAGCATGGGTTAACCTTAGCGTCCTTGTGACTGGTCGGAAGTGGCGAGGGGAGGGGTGGGTGTCTGACATTAGCCCCCGCCATTTAATTATCCCCTAATTCATTTGTTTATTGCTTATTGAATCACAACAGACTTATTTATAGAGGGAAGAGCAAAGGGGCGGAGGTGTGTTTGTCTTTCATAGTGAGACTTAAATGTCACTGGCTACTTTATATGGAGGTGCTTTGTGTATTGTACATTCTTAGCACACACTGTGTAATGCTATGGGACCTTTAAAATGTGCCGGTATGGGATGTGCTGAGCTAATGATGTATCATTCTAACTTGTGTAATAGTTATTAACTTAAATGAACATAGTGTAATTACTTACCCATATGATTATTTTGTGATATATAATGGTAGTAAAAGATTAATACTAAACTGGATTACGTATTTAAGTACTTGTAATTAGCCTAACTTAATGTGAAATTGTTGTGTTATCTGATAATAATTCCATTTTCAGCAAGGACAATTTAGAAGTACATTAAACATACAAATACAAGACCAAATGGACAAAAATGTATGGAAAAAAAAGACAAATTGATTAGTCAGTACAAAAAAGCTTTACCATTGTGCAACTAAATGATCAAAAATGTTATGTTGTAAAAAATAAATAAATAAAAGATACCCATGAGTGCTGCTTCTCTTCACTAGAATGTAAAAGAGATCATTGCTCATTGGAGAGCAGAGTAAAATAACAAACACATTGGCCAATAACAAAAAGACAGAGAAAATACAACATAGATAGACAAGCATTATGTATATCAAATGGAAACTAACCTATTTCATCATTTGGCCCTGGATATTCTTTGGTACCAAGGTATGTATACATTCAGCATATTTATTTCTGTAAAAGGCACTTATCTCCATACTTGGCACTGCTAGAAATAACCTGTAATTCAATCACTCTGAAGGGACCTGGGTTTCCATGGTTTGAATCGCAATTGTGTAAAGTCATATGTAAAGGCATATTTATAATTTGTTAACCTGCTGTTTCTCAGTGTTATAAATATAGAAACAGGCACATGGACTTTCAAATATTTTGACTTAATGTTTTGATTTAATGTTGTTTAATAGTTGGCAAAAGATTAGATTTAGATTAGGTCAACACATAATTTTTGTCGATTGGTGTGTGTAAACAGCAGCATGGTGAGATAAGTCAAAAATGAATCTGAAAGTAATTTGATTAAATTACCTATTTTAACTAATAATCAAAATTATACATTTTATTTAAGGGTGCCTTTCGAGACACTCAAGGTCACCTTACTTTATAAGTGAAAATGCAAATAAAATATGAGCAATTCAGCAGCACAATAACAATAAAAAAAAGTATGAAACCACACTTTTAAACAGTCAAATGTGTTATACTATTATTACATTTTTTGTTAATGAAATATGGTGACTGCATCGTGTCAGGCATGACACCAGCCAATGAAATTTACAACTTCTGAATCATACTTCTGTTACTATAAACACTAAGTAATCAATGAATAATACCCTAAACTCGAAAGGAAATAAAGATATGAGGAAGTTCAAATTATCTTCCATATTATTTCTAACATCAGCAGGTTCCCATTAATAACCTGAAGGGATGTTTGAATTGGATGTATTATTTTTCATTTTGATGTAATAAAATATTTAGGGGCCAGGGCGATGTCTTGGAGGAGTTGTTTGACCTTCAAGGGAGACTAGTCTGTTATTACAGTATTTATATGCCTGTCTCCTTCTGCATAGGCAGGGATATAAAAATATTTAATCACTCAATTAACTTTCGGAATGTGACCCCTGAAACTGATAGGTGAAGGTAAGAAGTGGGGCATGACTAATTTAAACAACACAAGCCACGCTTTCATAATAAACCGTTTACAAACAGTAATAATACAGAGACAATTACTTCATTTCTATATTATGGAGTTGTTGAGGTCTATATTGTTGTTATTTTATTGTAAAACTGAAATGAATCAATAGAATTTGGAGATATGGTTTTATTGTAACAATACCAAGCTGTGAAATGTGATACTTACTAATTAAGTTTTGGTGGAAGAGAAAATATGTTCTGTTCATTAAAAGAGATAGGATAACTGCGCGGTGAACATGATAGCACTGTCTCGATAACCTACTGACATGAATGCATTCTAAAAGGCTTGGTCAGTCTGTATTGTTTTCAGTCCTCAGTTCTAAAAGTGATCCGCTCTGGCATCTAATCTCTACTTACCTCTGGTACTGTGTTTGAAACTAGAACAAGTGGGCTTATGTAGCAAGATTCTTATCTCAGATGTAAGTCCAATGTGGCTTAATTAGTTCAGACTTGATTTACAAAAGGAATGTGAGAGAGAGAGAAATAGAGATTGCCATTTTTGAGGAGAAATAAAACTTTCATAACAATACATGGGTTTTCTGCTCACTTACATTCTAGATCAAAGAAAAAACATCAGCCAAATTTCAGGTGAATTGAAATGTTTTTAAAGAAATAGAAAAATGTCCAGCCTTCCTCTTGAAAAGGGCACGTTCAATAGACATTGATTAATCATTTGTTGAGCAAGCTCGATGTCTATTCCCAGACTACAACCACATTTTTTTGCGTCGAACTGTATTGGAAAGATTAATTACATTTTGATTGTTTAAAAGACTACTGACTACAGGTTGTCATGGAAACCCATCTGATCTAAGTTTATTAGTTGCACCTGTCTTCGTTAGTGTCATTGTTTCCACCTGTTTTCTTCTGAGTTGATTGGTTCTCCTCTTTTGAGTTGTCCTTTGTCTGGTCATGAACCTTCCTGTGTTCGTTATTTCCAAGAATAAACTACTAATTCGGGATACCTACCGTTGGTGTCCTACTCCACTCTCCCTTGGCTGAACCTGACAGCTGAACCATTATGATAATAATATTTATGCTTAACACAGGCAAACTATCTCACAGAAAGCTTTGTCTAAAGCGGCATTGTCTAAAAGTATGTTTTTACCCCCAAAAATTATCAAACGTTAGTTTTAAACTAGTCCTATAGGACTGCTGCAATGGAATAAATGAATAATAAAATAAGCCCTGTTATTTAGTATGTTACATTGTTTGGTTAACTGCCCAAGCAATAAAACAGTAACAGACCTGTAAGACCATTAACTGCATTGGATAATCTCTCAATTATAGCATCCCCAATGGATCAAAGATGCTCTGCATTATACAGCAGTTATTGGCAAATTCTAGCATCCTATATCATCTACATTCCCTCACATTTCCAATCCCTGTATCATGTATCCCGAGGCCTTGTCCTGGAATGTCTGCGATGACATTTCATGTTAATGGATCAAACCAGCAGGCGTGAAATCCCAAGGAGATCACTTCGCGGATTCATGATCAGGAATAGATTACCAACGCCTTCCCCCATAGTCTTCAGAGCCCATAAGACCTAAACGCATATTAGAATGTACTCCAGCAAGGAGCCAGCACCTCGCATATTGACAGAGCCCCCAAAGCAGCTCACCCCAAGGGAATCCCTCACTGTCACCTTCCCACATCTTTAGCACTGTAGGCCATATCAAAACCAGACTGTACGATTGAATGTCATTCAATGAACACCTGACATTTGATGGTTTTCTTCCAAAAAAAAGGTACATAAACGTACAATCATACTTGAGAAAATCAAGAGGGTAAATCATTCCTCGATTGTTTTTGTCTTGCTTTCCAGTTGAGAATGAAACCGACAAACGTTAAAAGATTTTTTTAAATTTTATAATTAAAATAATGCTCATCAACACTAGAAGAGGACCCCCGCCAAAGTAAGTTGCTATCATTCAATCCGATTCATCCATTTTGTTTGGCAGTGTTGCTATCAGACATTGTAAATAAATACCCATTGCCATGAAGCAGACTAATCTACAGTAATAGGTAATGACTTCTATTGGTTTTTATGCATTAAACAGTCATGGCACGCTGCTTTGTCAACATAGTGTCACACTGCCATCTCAGGGCAAAGCTGAAGCAGCTTTCTAGAGGCCCATTTTACTTGATTGTGAAAGCGAGATGATGGTCGCAAAACGCGGCATAATAATCTCTCCGAATTTACCACCATGACAGCACAGTTTTCATTCTCTTCTTTTCTTTAACCATCGCCCGCTTCTGCATACCTCTTTCAGATCAGATGCTGACTACATTCTCACTTCCCCCAGCTCCAATCGGGAAATGTTTGAGGTGTGGCATTGCGACATGGAAATTGAAAAACCAGAACAAATGTGAACTCCATCCTGACACAATGGGTGAGGGTTTCTTGAGCTCTGGGCAAACTTACTTTTCAAAGTAACTTCTTCTAGTAAGTGGATTGCATCTTCCAGACTTGGGTCTTATTCCCAAGTTCTGCCCTTTGAGAATGTACATGGAACCATAGACATTTAAGCTGGGGAGATTTTGAGGATCGGATCAGATGGTGATTTGTACTAAACTCATCCTCGTCCCTCCCAGCAAAAGGACCATTTCAGTAGGCTGAAGACACGTCCGGTTAGAGTGACTCCGATTGAATTTTTATTGTAATATTTCATCAGACTATGTGACACATCAGGACCCTCATACTCTGGTATCCACTGAGACTTGTAGCATCAGTGTTTCATGTTTTCCATCTCTCGCTTGCCACTTAACTTGAGCATATAGAATTGTGGTAAGTGATTAAACGATCTGTCCTGTTTCTGACTTCAGTCAGAAATCTTGACGCCTCGTGAGAGTTTGAATGAGTGATAACTCTAAACGGTTGGCTGCCCTATGTATGTTTTCTCCCTTTTTTTTTTTTTTTTTTTTGCCAAAACAGACTTTCTTTTTCTCTCTTTATCTGCACCCCCCCTCCCCTCTCCCTTTCTGTGTCTGCGCACCATTTTCTGACAGGACACATTACCCCCATCACAGATCAGTAGATACTGTTCGCCAGATGTCAAAAGAATCAGATGGATCGCGGCGCTGCAGAAGTGCTGCCGTGTGGCGGCGGGGACAGTCAAATGGCAGAAAATAATAGGGCGCTCGCTAGGCCTGACAGATAACTTTGAGGGAAATTGCACAATGGGCAAAGCGACATTGCTGGGCTTCACACTGAAACATTCAGGAAATGGTTTTGCATTTTAGCTGTCCTCTCGTTTTAAAGGAAATATCCAGATAGCACATTGTGGCACATTGCAAGAAATATGTCGATGCAAGTATGGCCCTATTGTGAGTCTTCTCTGCAAGCACACAATTCATATCTTATTGGCATGGCAGGATAACACACTGTGCAAGTAAGCTTGATGGTTATTTTTGTTTGTTTCTTGTACAGAAGCCTCCTTGATTTATGTGCAATTAGCGTTTAATTAGAGTTCAATCTAATTTGAATAAAAACATCAATGCTTATTCAATATAAGCAATTTATCTGCAATTACAGAACCCATTAAAGCATAATTAGACTTTCACAGTGAAAATCACATCAGGATAAAACCAGGCCTTTGTCAGTATCTTAACAATTATGCAAGACTAGTGTCTCGGCACATGGTTGTTTGTTGTGTTGACTGTTGCTGCAGAGGAAGTCAGGTAGCAATATAATTGCTTGACGCTTCCCGCATCATATAGGCTATGATTTGCTTGGTATTACAAAACACTTGTCAAACAGAGCATCTAAGTCAACTTACCGTAAATCATGCAGCCAGTAAGTACCGCTCGTTTTCTATTTGATTTTAATATTTAATGTTAATGCAACAACTGACCGAGGAAAAAAGTATCATTGCTAATGATAAAATATTTCTTGAAATAAATGTCAAGTTTGCAGGGTTATAGTTTTAGTTTTCAAAACAAACAATGTTGATGCAGAAGAACACACTTAACATCGTCTGGACTTTAAGATTTCTATGCTCTGGGTGGGCGTTGATCCCAGATGTAGACTATAGCAAATAGCCTACTGTCGACCAACTCCATTTAACCTTGAGCTGTTCCGCCCGGGCACATATCAACCCAACCATCCCCCATTGCCTGCCGATATAAATCAAAATGTCGACCGTTTCAGGATGAATCAGCAGTTTGAACAACTGATTGAATTTTATTTTGATTTCATAAAACATTTAGACAAACCAATTAAAGAGGTGGCTGGCCGCAGCCACCAGCACTTAATCCATCATGCTGTCGGGGGGGTGGGGGGGCAAATCAGAATGACACTAATGTAGTCAATACGTTGATGTATTTGCGATCTGGTATAATAAAGTGTAACTTGATTAGCATGCGACAGGGAAAGAGTCATGACTTTAGCATGATGGTTGAGGGTTCCATTTTATACTGAAGAGTTTGAGGTGTGTGGGGGAGGGGAGCAACTTACCCTGCCCTTGTGGTTGTAGATGCCCTTTTGCTGTCTGGATACCCAATCTAATTCAGTAGCATTTGAATGGCAAAGGCAATTATTATTAATTATTATTATTATTATTATTATAGCATGCATCAGCGCACCACGCACACATTTCTAAAACATCCCAGTTGGTACTCCTACTGTAGCTATATAACATTTGCACAGTAGGCCTAATAGCGTGCTGGAGTGTTGCTTGTACTAAAATAGCAATGGAACTCCAGGTTTCTCTGGAGTATTCATCTCATTGGCCTCGTCCAACATAGGATGGTAAAATACAGCATGGACATTAACAGTCAATGGTTTTCCCTGGAGTTAATGGTGTACTCCCTCAGAACTTCTTCTCCTTTAGTTTTAAGGCGGAACATTTCATTAGCCATCCCATTTGGGTTGTAAATGGTCCTTTATTGCCATTCTGTAATCAGAATAAATCCTGAAGCCTATTCAGCAACCTAATAACCCTCTATTGATTTACAAATGACCCATTTATTATTAATCAGATGTTTGGTCCCCCTTTTTTCTCTACAGTTCTCCGACAAAAGCACTATCTGCTACTGAAGGGCACCTTAAACCAGTGTTATCAATGAGTGGTGTTTCTGAAGAATTCTGCATTGTATGAATGTATGCTTTGTCTTCTATGGTGTGCCTATATGTTGATAACAGAGGTGCATTCAAAGGTAGTCTGTGATATCGTTCTTTAACAATTGATCTATGGGTTGGTTGGTTATCGGATTCTTTGACTTTGTGCACTTTGCTCACTTTTCCTTTTTGTTTTCTTCTGGTTTATCTTGTATTTGCTGGCAAGGGCAGATAGAAACGAGAAACAGAATTTGGAAGAAACAAGGGACAAAAAAAGCAGTTTTCACACAGGAAATGAAGGGTTATGCTGTAGCTGCCTCTTATACTGCCTCTGATACTGCCTGAGGGTTTTTATAAGGATGTATTGCTAGAGACATCAAATTAACTGAACTACATGAAAGAAGATCATAAATTTTGGTGTTTTTTCACAACAACTCCATGATTAAATGTTTGTCAAGTAAAGTTTGTGTTTTTTATGTATGTCTGGTTCATCAAGTGCTATAAAACCTTTATTGAATATAAAATGGTATTATCGGGATACAACACATTTTATTATAATGTGTTGCCGTTCTTGACCACTGGCAGTTGAACATTTTGCAATTGCACATTTTATATGATACTAAATACTATCATTGCAGTGAGCAAATACAATTAGTTTTACATGAATCAAACCAAATGTACATTAATAAATATACACAAATCACAAAAGAGTGCATCAGCCATCAAGCCCAGGGAAGGACATGTGATAATACACAGGACACAAAATGCAGTCAAAAGAGACTTATCAATAGAGGCCAGGCAAACATCCTTACTGCAACACTGGTTGCAGTCACTCTCCATGGCATAGGCCATTATCGATGGCTGAATGAAAGTGAAGACGCTAATCACGGAGTAGCTTGCATTTTCAGTTCATCGAGCCACACCGACAGAATAGGGCATTAAATGAGATGTATTTTATTGACCCTCAGTTTCACATTACTGCCTGAAATGAGATCATAGAAATGAAAGAAGCTCTGATCAATGTCTCGGTGGACAATGGAGATTAATAAAAGTGACGACTGTATTGATAATGCCTCGGGCTAGAGAACTTGCGGATTCCAACTGTAGAGAACCCATTGATTGACTGAAAACTTTGATTCTTGTAAAAAAGAGCAGAAAGCAAGCACATTCATTGCTATATATTTATAGTCTTGTGTTTTTTATTGCTGTGAACTTTTTGGTTAATCCTCGTTCCATTTTTTTGTGTGTGTGTGAATCCATGTAGTTGTTACCCAAGTCAATGCACTACTGACCTTGAAAAAAAAAACATTAGCTGTCTTGATTTGGGGGATAGAAGCTGCATGTAATAGATTTATGATCGGACCCATAATCCAAGCATTTACTATGCCGCAAAGTCCTTGAGCCTAGTCTTTTCCCTACTGCCCAGGCAGGTCCCCTCCTTCGCTCATAAATCTTTGTTAAGAAAATCATATGCAAAAAAACTAAAGATCATCCTTAATTTGTGAGTCTGAATGGGCCATAACAACACAAGGAAATCGGTCAAACCATCGTGCATGGCGAGGAGTGTTAAAATTGAAATATGTCAAAACAATAACATATTGAGTGCTCGCTCTTTCTATGTCTGTAAATATTATCATAGAAATCAGCAATGGCATATGCGTTTTGAAAACAAACCACAGGAATATGCTTAACTTTGTGGGGCAGAGGAGCAAAAATAAACTAAAAATTGTGGTTTCCATTTTAGGAGGCATTTATTTAAACTGTGCAAAACTGTTTTCCAAGTGAAGAGCAGAAAGCACAGTGAAATGTGGACACAATTTGGGGTGCCGCAATCGATTCTAATCAACATGGCTCCTTTTATACTCATTATTTAATCTCCTTCATTTACTCTAACATTTTGGCTTTCAAGTCCTGAGTACTAACTGATACACTAAAATATAATGTCTAAAGTGGATTGGCGGTGGATTAATAAATATGGGTCCCACAAACCAAAGTCTGCTGAATATACAGTACATACCAATGATGGAATGACCAATACATAGGAAAAAGGAAAATCCAGGTGGCGTTACTTTTGTACCATAGTCTAGCATTCGCCATAAAGGTAGAATAAAATGTTAGGGAAACAATGGGGTGGGGTTGACGCCTCGGTGTGATGGGTCGATCAATGAAAAACAAAGTTCAAGCAATTTTCTGAAGGAGAGCAAAGAGCAAAAAACACTTTGCATATCCACATTCTGTCAGACAAAAAAAAATAAGCAAAATAAATTATCCTTCAGCCTCTAAAAAACAAACAGCTGTCAAAAAGTCACTCAGGAGCGGAACACACACACCTCCCCCTCCGGAAATCAAAAGCGGCACAGGAGGAATCTTTATTGTTTTCCTTTCCAATTTTTTTATGTCTCCATTCTTTTTTTATGTAGCCAGCCGTAAAGCATATCAAGCAAACAACTTGTCCTCAGAGGTGCTCCGTTCTAATGTGTTGTCTGCTGTGCAGTGCCTTCTGCTGAGCGTTGCTTCCATAGCCTTAGGAAGTGCCTGTGATCCTCACTTTGAGAAAGCCAAGGCGACTTACTAGCAATAAAAGAATCATGTTATTACCTCACATCTTCCCAGACTGAATGCAAATGGCATGAAATAAGGGTGAAGAAGCAGTTATTCGATGAATAAAACCATCCAACATGAATGTGTGACAGCAGTTTCTCTGTGAAACTAATTTCTTTTTGTTCCAAAGGAAAAAGCGATTTAATTTAAATAGCTTTAGTTCCACATACGGTATATGTATCATCAATGTACTCAAAATGTCACAAACTATACAATGCGTGTACACCAGAAAGAGCAAAGGTAGTTAGTCTTAGGAATTTAATATTTGTTGTCTGGTCCATCTTTTCTCACAGTAGATGTTCTTGGATAGTGGGCCATACAGTACCATTTATGTAATTCACTTCTTTTATCAAGAACCTTGTGCATGTGATGTGACCATGACATATTATTGATTCATTTCACACTGACTATGCTAATGGGGATGTAAAAGCAAAGTTGCACGGTACAAATTACATATTTGGATTACGTTTGTCTACAACAGTACATTGCTATACAACAAAAATGCTTATTCATATTTAGAAGCCAAATACAGTTATTCCCCTTAAGTCTTAGTCTTAAGTCACACAAAATAATCATTCTTTTTCCTTTTGACAATGGCCATGGAGGAATGTCAATTAACCTTGTTTGGTAAATGATTGCTGCCAAACCCAAAGACAGAAAAGAATTGCAAGATAAACTTGAGATAAAGTGCAATTCCTTTCTTCTGTTTCAAAATGCCCTGTAGCTGTTATTTGCAGGCACCGTGGGGCAGTTTGGGAACAGATGACTTGTGTGTGCTTGTATCAAAGAAAGGAAGTGAGCAATGGGGTTCTATTGAACCAAACTTCGCCGCACTACAAACGGACGAGGGAGAAATGAATTTATTAGTGGCGAGAGATGGATCAGTAAAAAAGTGGAAGAGAAAGAGAGGAAGAGAGAAGAAGAAAAATTCAAATAAAGTGCAAAAAGTTCCAGCGCATCAATCGTCTCAGCCAGCTGTCCGAGGTGACATTTCATTAGTACATTTTGTCAATAGAGAAATCGTCCATGGAGAGGGTGTCGAGTGGGGGAGCAAAGGGAGTATGGGGGGGGGTGGGGGGGGAAGAAGGGGGGGAGGGGAGGACAGAGCAAAAGAAGGAGTGCAGTCCTTTTTCATTAGACCCATCCTGACTCCAACCACTGGAGATTACCGACAGCGAGGCCCCAAACGAGGGGAGCGAGGGAGAGCCCCCCTTGCTTGCCTTTAAACTCTATTAATCATTCATCCCTCGGAGCTTCTCTCCACCGGCATGGCTTCGCTAACCCCTGCCACGTGTCTCCCCCTCCTCCTCGTCTGCCCAGGGTCCGAGAAGGCTACCGTTCATTTTTTTCTCTCTTTCCTTCTTATTCCCCCTCAGCCGCGTGACAGATGCATTTGAAGGAAAATCAGCAGCATAACGACTTCTGCCATTTCCCATAACGTCCTCATCTATCAATTAAGAAGTTTCCAATAAGTGGGAGATGGATATGGGCAAAATAAGGCTTGGGCAACCAGATGACTTGCACAGGGGGGATTTTCAAAGGGTCTTCAGTTACCACGGCAACCACTCTTGATTGTACCATGGAGAAGGCTTGCGTATGAGGAGGGCTCTAGGCAAACCTGGCTAAACTATACATGTATTTGTGTTACATGATAAAGGCAACTGCAGCCACAGTACATGTAATAGGAGAGCATAATGAAAAAAAAAGGCTGCACTGTTATTGAGCGTTTGTTGAGGATTTTAAAGTCTATTCCTTTATGATTAGTGAACAATTAGAAATGGATTTTGCAGGTGTGATAGCGGGCATAGTGTTTATTAAATAACTTCCTTATTTGCTGGATTATTTGCCAATAACGCTTTTGTATTGTTTGAAAAGTAAGGCCTCCATAACCAACCAGTATTATATAAACTTCCACTTTGCACTAAACAGTGTTTTGTCCTTCCTCAGTAGCTCACTTAGCCAAAGTCCCAGATCCTCTTCAGTACTGCTTTTGAATTATTGGTCTCTTGTCATTCCATTGGGTGATCCATTGACTGCTCGTATACAGACAGCACTCTAATGCTAGCAAGATGCACATCAGAGGAAGCAAATTGGGGCAGGAATTCTCTTTCTTTCTGGTGGGAAATGGAATACCTTTTGGCACTTTGGAGCATGGAGACTGTCTCCTCCTGATCAAGTCTCTCCTTTTGTACCACCTTTCATGTGTCTACAAGGCGGTAATTTCTTTCTGCCTGCTCATCGTGCACCGCAGGAGCCTAAGTCGTGCTGAGACCAGGCAGTTATTAGCAGAAATCTAAACACCCAAACAAAGCAGACACAGCCTGTTGGGCCATCCTTTTTGTTTTCATTGATTAAGGTTGGGGGAGAAATAAAAAGGCATAGAGTCTAGAGATAATTAGTCCTTTTGGGGTAAACAAACACAGCACTCAAACTGCTATTTTGGAGCAGTCGCTGCCGTCTATAATGGTAATTTTGCTTCACTTGACTGTCGCTAAATTGTAATTAAGCGCTGATGATCGGGATGAGTGTGCAAGATTTTCGCCCTGCCCAGAAGACCCCTTCGCCTTTCAGTATTAATGTACATTGGCAATTAGCGGTGGAGAAAAAGCTCTGTGATTGTTGTGAAGTGATGGAAAGTGCTAAGAGTCGGAATCCCATCATATAGACAGGCAAGAAGAGCTGTAAGGTTAACTTAGCGTGGCGCAAAAGACAAACAGAAAAAGAACAAATTGATCAAAACAACTGGGAACATATATAACCAATAACTAATAATAATCCAACTAAATAAACACTCTGCCCAATATACTAAGGTCAAAATACAATAGCTCTCTGTGGACAAATATTTGTGATCATTGAATTTTTCTTTTGATATATTAACCCTCAGAACCCCAAACCCGGCGACGGGATCAAAAATGCATGTTGTCTTTAAAAAATCGGCTAAATGACAACATTTATCAAACCCAGAAACTTTAATAACAGCCGTTCTCGTCGGACTCTAGACTTTTAGAACGCCCACAAACCGATTATGTGCACAGAACGCTTCCGTCAGGAAGAATAACCAAATAAAAGCTTAAAATAGTGATATTTCATCAAAATCACTTTATTTCAAATGTCTTTTTCGAAATGTTGCAAAACAAATAAACACTTTCTGCGATCCAGATCCTGTAAAATCATTTATTTCTGTGCCTCTCAGCGTAACTGGTAAGAAGGATGGCATCTTCTTCTACCAATTCACCTGGAGTCAGTCTGTGTGTCCTATGTGTGTGAGCAAGACGTAATATGTTGGATGAGCAAGTCTGGCGCAAATTGGCTGCCGTGGTATCACTCAGACTGAGTGTTGTGTTTGATAGCTGTCCATTCATGTTTGTTCTGTGGTATTAATTGGCGACCAAATTGTGTAAAGTGTTTTGAGTATCTAGAAAAGCGTTAAAAATATATATAAATAAAATGAATTATCGTAGAAGAATGGTCAACACAATTTTATTGATACAACATATACAAAAGTAAACATGTATGGTAGAATATATGTTTCTGCAGGTTTTCTTCATGCATCTTTAGAAATGAGAAATACTTTTAGCAACATCTAAGTGTAACAAATGAAATTCACATATTTTTTTCACTTGGGACCAATCACTTTTCTGTGTCTTCTAAATTCTCTGTGAAACACCTGAATCAAGTTTGTTTCCTGCCCATTTTCAGGGGAAGTTAATTTAGCATCCTAAATTCACTGCTCTCCCCTGACAAGGTGTTTGTGCCTTGCCTGGCTGCTCCAGTGATGTGTGTGTGTGTGTGTGTGATTCAGAAGATAAACCTCCTGGCTTTCTGTCACTTTCACTCACCCTGCCGCCTCGTTCCAGGCTTTGGTAGCACACATACACGTGTGTCGTGGTCCACCAAAGCAATTTATACCGTGCCACATGGTGCATGTGCGATTACAGCATCCCCCGCTCAATGGAGCCGTCCATATCGATCCTAACCTGACGCTATACACACTGCTACGGAATCCTTTCATGTTGAGAGATTCAAATTTCCTCCGAAATACTTCATTTGAACTCAAACTCTCACTTAGAAAAGAGTACCCATAAACCTAACCTTTTTCAGCGGATCTTCTGGGAAAGTGTGTGGTGTTGTGAATGATGTACAGCAGGCTAATAAAATGTATGAGACCATTTCTCCAGTGTTTACCTGTTACGACCCTCCGATGGAATACAGTCTAGGGTGTGGTAGGGCCTAACACTGCCCAGTGAAAAGGGTGTAGTGGATGATGCGGTGCAAGATAGGGGACAAACAAAAGGCGGTATGCAATGATAATGGGGTTTATTTTACAGCCACACCCAGCAGAGTCAGGAGGACAGAACGGTGCCAAAGGAAAGAAAAGAGCAAAACAACTAAACTGCCTAACCAGGTCTTACAAACATAAATACAGGTGGCGGCACCGTCCCTAAACTAATGATCTAATACACAACTGATACACTACGTGATGCAAAAATGTATGCCCACGGGCGTCTTACCTATCCTCCTGCTCCGGTGTGCAAACAAGGTGTGGATAAACAAAATGAAAGCTACGTGGTGAAAACGGTGCAACAGAAAACTACTCGTTCTTAACGAGGAAAAGGTAACACCCTACAGACAATCGAAACTAGACTAGCAGTCACACGAATACAGACAAAGCACTACACTCTCAATCACAACCACAGTCGTATCAGCCAAACCCCAGGTACTACAGTCAATCGTTCTCTACGCCAGTCACTCTCCGCTGCCTCAGTCACTCTCCTTCTTCCGGCACGGCGGGCGATTCAAATAGTGACGGACAGACACGGGATTGGGCCGGCAGATGGCGCACTCTGGACGACTGGAGGAAGACAGCCAATAGGGAACGGTCACCTGCATAGGGAAGGATAGTAACGGGGAGAAACAGAGGGAGGGAACAAACAAACCAAATACACAATACATACGGACAAACAGCAATCTATATTGCCGTCCGTAACACTCCCCCCCTTAAACGCAAGCACCACCGGCTTGTGAAAAACCCAAACACAAAACAAATGACGGCCACAGATTTTACACACCGCCTACACCCCGAGACAGAGCGTCTGCAACAACGTTTTCGGTGCCCTTCTTATGATGGACCTCTAGATTGTACCCCTGTACCAACAACGCCCAACGCATTAGGCGCTGGTTGTGGTTGCACATACGGTCCAGAAATGTCAAGGGGTTGTGGTCAGTGAACACAACCACAGGCAAGGCACTGGAACCAACGTATACTTCAAAGAATTGAAGGGCCAGTATCAAGGCCAACGTTTCCTGCTCTATCGTAGAGTAACGACTCTGGCACGGGTTAAACTTTCGAGAGAAATAGCAAACTGGGTGGTCTAGCCCAGCCGAATCCTCTTGGACTAGCACCGCCCCTGCACCCACAGCACTGGCATCGATCTCCAGCTTAAAGGGTCGATCGAAGTCAGGAGCTGCCAGGACAGGCGAACTGCACAATAGGGCTTTCACGCATTCGAACGCAGCCTGACAGTTTGCCGACCACACAAACTGAACAGACGGACTGAGTAAACCAGTCAGCGGGGCCACAACAGAGGAGAAGTTCCTACAGAACCCTCTGTAGTAACCCGCCATCCCCAGGAAGCGGCGCAGCTCACGCCGTGTGGTGGGGATTGGGAAGACATTGATAGCCTCCACCTTAGCTTCAATAGGGCGCACCTGCCCTCTCCCTACCTGTTTACCTAAGTAGGTGATCATGGCTTTACCAAACTCGCACTTGGCGAGGTTCAGAGTCAGGCTAGCTGCGGCTAACCGACCAAACACAGCCCTTAATGTTCCAATATGAGAACACCAGTCAGCAGAGTACACCACCAGATCATCGAGGTAAGCCGTACAGGCTGGGACATTCTCCAGAACTGTATTTACCAGCCTCTGAAAAGTAGCGGGCGCATTGCACATGCCAAAGGCCATTACTGAATACTGCAAAAAATGGTCAGGCGTGACAAAGGCGGAGATCTCTGACGCCCGAGCTGTCAGAGGCACCTGCCAATAACCTTTCAGCAGGTCTAGCTTTGTAACATACCTGGCAGAACCGATCGTGTCGATGCAATCGTCCAGCCTAGGCAGAGGATACGAGTCAGGCTTGGTGACTTTGTTCACCTTTCTAAAGTCAGTGCAAAACCTGAACGTGGTGTCAGGTTTGGGTGCCAACAGGCACGGCGAACTCCATGGGCTAACACTGGGTCGTGCTAAACCGTTCTCCACTAGATAAGCTACTTCCTGTTTCATGACTGCGCGCTTAAACGCGTTCACTCGGTACGGGTGTTGTTTAATCGGGGTTGCGGAGCCGACATCTATGTCATGCTCCAAAACCGTGGTACGAGTGGGCACATCATTAAAAAGACAGGGGAACTCTTGCACTAAGGCAACTATGCTTAGTTCCTGGTCTTTCGTTAGGTGGGCCAACGCTGCGGGTAACGACTGAAGCATTAAGGAATTATTTAACCGGGGCGTCAACTGGGGAGCATTTCCCAACTCCACACCATCATCGTCATCTGTAGGAACGTTATGTAGGCTAGTGAGTAAAGCCACAGGCATGTTTGAGACGACAGCGGGCCCTGCTGTCGGGTTTTCATCAGCTGTCTGGGTTTCCTCTCGGGCATGATAACGCTTCAGCATATTAATATGACAGACGCGAGATTGACGTCTCCTATCCGGTGTACGGACCACATAGTCGGTCTCTCCCAATTTTTCCTCTATAGTATAGGGACCAGAAAAGCGAGCAGAGAGGGAGGAACCAACAACGGGTAGCAGTACCAAAACCTGGTCACCTGGCTGAAATGAACGAGGACAGGCTCTCCGATCAAATCGCCGTTTCATTGTAACCTGCGATGAAGCAAGAGCTTCCTTAGCGAATTTCCAAGCTTCATGCAATCGTTCACGGAAGTCACTCACATATGTCAATACACTCCGGGTAGGACTAGGTCCATCCGGTGGGACTGACATAAAGCTCTCTTTCAAAACCCTAAGTAGACCACGTACCGTGTGTCCAAACACAAGATCCGCTGGGCTGAATCCAGTAGAGTCTTGCACAATTTCTCTAACGGCAAACAGGGCAAACGGGACTCCTTCATCCCATGATTTTCCGGTCTCTAGACAGTATTTGCGAAGGACAGATTTAAAGGTTTGGTGCCACCGTTCCAGCGCACCTTGACTCTCAGGATGGTAAGCGCTTGAGACACGGTGGGTGATGGACAGACATTTCATCACCTGAGCAAAGGTGTGAGACATAAAATTTGTGCCTTGATCAGTCTGCACAACTTTAGGAAGCCCAAACGTCGAAAAGAACTTAGTTAAAGCCTTAATAACCGCCTGCGTCGTAATTTTACGCAGCGGAATTGCCTCAGGATATCTAGTAGCAGCACACATTATAGTCAGCAAATACTCATTCCCTGACTTTGTTCTTGGCAAAGGACCCACGCAGTCAACTAATACATGTTCGAACGGTTCACCCATCGCGGGGATTGGATGTAGAGGAGCCGGCGCAATAACCTGATTAGGTTTTCCTGTAAGTTGACAAACGTGGCAGGTACGACAGAACCGTATAACATCGGTCTTCAGACCTGGCCAAAAGAAACACCTAAGAACACGATCATAGGTCTTCCGTCTGCCTAAATGACCAGACCACAAGTTATCGTGAGCTAACGACAGTATATGTGACCGATACGCTACGGGTACCACAATCTGATTTATCACACTCCATGCACGCCCCAAGCGAGATGGAGGGGTCCATTTGCGTAGCAAGAGACCACGATCCATAACGTAAGCTACGGAAGGCGTACACTCTAGATTAACGGCAGCAAAACATTTCTCAAGGGAAGGGTCCGCTCTCTGGGCCTTCACCAATTGCTTCCGTGTGAGGGGTAAGGGTAGGCTATCACTGGATCTGCCAGCAATCTCCTCAGGAGAAGCAAGATCCTCTACTGCTCTCCCTAACTGTTCACAGGCGTCGTTAGTGAATACTGGGGCTAGGACAGAATCGGACAGATCGACTACGTCACCCAGCCGTCTTGTCTGAGCTCTGGTGACAGCACACGCTGGGAAGACTGTCGGGAAACGCTGGATCAGGTCATCAGCCTGAGTCTCAGGGAGATTCAATACCTCCAGTATAGGCATCACTTTACCCCCTGCTAGGTCATTACCCAGGATAAAGGATATCCCTCTCACCGGTAAGGTTGGGCGCACCCCTACTTTAAACATTCCACTGAGCAGTTCACACTTTAAGTGTACCCTATGCAATGGCACGGGAACTACTCCCATCTCAATCCCCTGCACTAACACACTCGAACCGCACGAGGTGTCGTCGGAGAAGGGAAGGACATCTGTCAAGATAAATGACTGGGACGCACCCGTGTCCCTCAGAATACGGACCGGCCTCTGACCAGTATGATCGCTGGTCAATGACACTAGTCCGTCAAGCAGAAAAGGCCTGTAACTAGGGTCAGGGCTTTCAGAGTCACACGTCTTTCGCTCGGGAGTCTCACTCACAGTGCGAGAGATAGAACGTATCAGACCCACCCCTTTAGGTTGCTTAATGGGCGGTGGTCGTTTATCCCTCAAAGTCGAGCAGTCAGCAATTACATGACCCACCTTGTGGCAATAAAAACATTCCCTATCTTCTTTAGGACGGGGAAGTTTTACCGCTACCGGGGGAACATGAAGCGTACTACGGCTGTCAGGCCGAGAGCCCACAAACACATTTTTATGGGTTAATACAAACTCATCCGCCAGTACCGCCGCCTGGGCCAACGTAACAACTTTCTGTTCATTCAGATAGACAACCAACCTGTCGGTCAAACTGTTTTTAAATTCCTCCAGGAGGATTAATTCACGAAGGGAACTAAAATCAGTCACTTTACTGGCACCACACCAACGATCGAAGAGGGTTTCTTTTTCCCTAGCGAACTCCATAAAAGTTCGAGTATGAGTTGGTTTATGGTGACGGAATTTCTGGCGGTACGCCTCTGGTACCAGCTCATACGCACGCAGAACAGTAGACTTTACGGTTTCATAACACAAGCTCTCCTCTAAGGAAAGCGTAGCTAAAACTTCCTGGGCTTTCCCAGTCAGTTTACACTGGAGTAGTAGGGACCACACCTCCTCAGGCCACCGTAAGGAAGCAGCTATGCGCTCAAAAGCTTGGAAGTATGAATCCACTTCCGACTCCCTAAATTGAGGAACTAAGGCGATGTGTTTTCCCACCTCGAACGTCTCCGTCGCTACGGGAGAAGACATCCTAGACCTAGCAGAGTGAGCAGCTATAGACGGCGGAGCATTAGCTTCTAGTTCCATTCTCCTGATCTCCCTCTCAGCTTCTAGCTCCATTTTACGTATTTCCAACCTATGTCGGTAATCCGCCTCTCGCTCCCTTTCATGCGCCTCCATCTGAAGGCGGGCTATTCTAAGTTTTAAACGGGAGTCCCCACTCGGACCAGAGTGTGACACGGTAGGGGAAAGTGGGTTGAATCTCGGCAAAGTAGTCGGGGGTTTGTCGTCCATAACAACCCCAAGCTGTGGTGGTACGGGGAACGCCTCAGCAGACGCGGCCACACCTTGACCGAGCACCTGTTCCTCCACCAACCTCCCCACAATACGCTCCTTTAACACTGCCTTGACCATGCCACTCGGCAGGGACATTCCAAAGTGTGACGCAATGGCTAACAAATCCACCTTACGACAAGCGTCCAATCGATCCAAGGATGGGTCATCCAAAAAGTCGCCTACCTCAAACGTAGCCATGCCCACACCCCAACAGCACTAGAGAACACGACAAAAAAAAACACGATATCGCTGCACTAACCGTGCACAGTACACCACTACACAGAGATACTGGGCACAAGCGGGAGAACCTAGCCAGAACACAGCTAGGTTTATATAAATCCCGGACGAGCCCCCAAATATGTTACGACCCTCCGATGGAATACAGTCTAGGGTGTGGTAGGGCCTAACACTGCCCAGTGAAAAGGGTGTAGTGGATGATGCGGTGCAAGATAGGGGACAAACAAAAGGCGGTATGCAATGATAATGGGGTTTATTTTACAGCCACACCCAGCAGAGTCAGGAGGACAGAACGGTGCCAAAGGAAAGAAAAGAGCAAAACAACTAAACTGCCTAACCAGGTCTTACAAACATAAATACAGGTGGCGGCACCGTCCCTAAACTAATGATCTAATACACAACTGATACACTACGTGATGCAAAAATGTATGCCCACGGGCGTCTTACCTATCCTCCTGCTCCGGTGTGCAAACAAGGTGTGGATAAACAAAATGAAAGCTACGTGGTGAAAACGGTGCAACAGAAAACTACTCGTTCTTAACGAGGAAAAGGTAACACACTACAGACAATCGAAACTAGACTAGCAGTCACACGAATACAGACAAAGCACTACACTCTCAATCACAACCACAGTCGTATCAGCCAAACCCCAGGTACTACAGTCAATCGTTCTCTACGCCAGTCACTCTCCGCTGCCTCAGTCACTCTCCTTCTTCCGGCACGGCGGGCGATTCAAATAGTGACGGACAGACACGGGATTGGGCCGGCAGATGGCGCACTCTGGACGACTGGAGGAAGACAGCCAATAGGGAACGGTCACCTGCATAGGGAAGGATAGTAACGGGGAGAAACAGAGGGAGGGAACAAACAAACCAAATACACAATACATACGGACAAACAGCAATCTATATTGCCGTCCGTAACATTACCCATATCATAAAGTACCCTCCATACCTGCATGGAGCTACAAATTCACAAGCCGTCTTGAAGGCCTCAAGCTTCAATTGTGTATTATGCATATTCATTTTTGCAGTGAGTGAGCGTGAGAGAGCTACTCGCGTTGCGTTCTATGAACATGCCATACATTTTATCCACTTGTGTTGATACACTTGCCTAGACCAACGACAACAGCGGTAGTCGCCTTGGCAAATCAATCAATCCCAATTTTGAGAAAATGTATATTATCGACAAATGACAGCAAATGTCAGCCATGTTTAAGCCATACATAAGTATTAACCACAACAACAGTTTCAACTATCCTGAGCTTTTAAGGAAAGTTAATAAGAAGACTTTGTGTGTCTGTTCACTAAGTAGGGCAGGTTGATATTACTTTAAAGCGAAAAGGGATAAAGGAGTAAAGTAAATTGCCCTGTCACTAGGCGATGGCTATCAAGGCTGCATTTTCATGTGACACCTTGACGCTCCAGAGGCTGCCTTTAGCACTGATGACGAGGTGTTGCTATGGATACAACACTATGAAAGTGAGCAGCCAGGCGCCCAGCCGTGGACAGTTAATACACACAAAGACAGGAATATACCCCTCACACAGTTCGCTATCACACAACAAAGTCAACCAGGTCAAACACAGTTGGAGGAGGCACAACGATTTATTTATCTAAGAATACATGCAGAACTATCTTTAATGATGGCATTTTCTTGAAAATGTGGGTGCATTTACATAATGGCTCGTTTTTGGAAGCACTGTGTAGGCATATGTCACACAATATCAGCATACACTTATTTTGCCACAATGACTCGGTATTAATCTGACCTGTAGAAGAAACTAGTACACCCACACACATGAAATAAAACTATTTTAGGAGAAATCATAAAACAAATTTTTTAGTGCCGCTTCGCTGCCATATTCCTTAAATGGAGGCAACGTTTGCTATACCAGGTCTTACGTTCTATGTTTGAATCATCGTCTTAGTTGTTTTCATCCTGACTGTGTGTTCTATTTTAGCTATCCTGTAAATCACTTTGAGTGAAATAATACAAAATTATAATATTATGCCTCCCCCATGCACCTGCCCAACTTAATCCCCATGCACTGAAAGCTCTCTGCATGTATTAATATGACTGTTTATTTATTTTTGCAGCATGTGTCCTTCACTCCTGTATTACCTTTCACCCATACACTGGGAACTAAGGAGAATCTCGGTTTTAAAAATAACTTTACTCTTGTTCTCATGGTCTCTACTTTCATACGTAACAAATGAGTGATGTGAGCAAAATGGAAATTCAAAATCGTTTCATAGCCCAGTGTCTCTGATTCGTTCTCACTCTGTCTTTCCCTGCTACCATGTTGACCCAGGCAAAGGACATCAGTTCAGTTGTGAGTTTCTCCCGCTCTGTGTGTGTGTGTGTGTCCGTGCATATATGCATTGTGTGAGTGCACTTTTTAGAGTAAGTCTGTGAGCGTCTGTGTGTGTGTGTGTGTGTGTGTGTGTGTGTGTGTGTGTGTGTGTGTGTGTGTGTGTGTGTGTGTGTGTGTAGAAGACCGAGAGACTGTGTGTGTGTGTGTGTGTGTGTGTGTGTGTGTGTGTGTTGCAGAGAGAGACATGAATCTGCCCGCTGTTCAAAATATCAAATCTCCTGGGGAGACAAGATATTGCACTCCAGAAATACTTTAACCCATGGACCTTTCATCTTCTTTATCTTGTTTGGAACTGCTCTAAAACTTCCACCATAACACGATGGGCACTGCTCCTTATGTCCAGAAACAACTACTTAATGCACTTTCTAATGCCACAATGGAACATGTATGGATTCAGTAAGCATTTTGTGTTTGACTTTATTTTCTCTTTGCCGGCTGTTTATTCACTTAAGACCTTGACAAGACCCTTGAATGTGGAGTCTAAAAAATAATAATGACATAAATAACTGATAAAGCATGTTCACAAACCCCTGTTAGTTATTATCACACTGTGTTGGAGAAATCAACACGGAAGGAGAACTTATCTCCTTTTCTTTAGGTCTGTGAGAATAAACCGAAAAATGCATAAACCCAGAAACTATGCAAATTAGCCGAGCAAATCACAATTATTATTATGCATCGCAGAAATTCTGATGAAAAAGATTGAGTCTGGATTTTTGTAACATCCATCAATATGGTAATTTTAACATTTACTTCCTCTGTTCTGTGCTTCTGGGTTCCGTACTTTCCGCTCGCTGAGTCCTGAAAGCACTGCTGTGGCTTGAGAAGATGTGTGTTCGTACACACACACACACACACACACAGGGAACCACACACACTCTCCATTTCTCACTTTCACTCATCTGTCTCTTTCACGCATACACATACAAATACAGACTAATAGTGCAGCCAAGGAAGTAGTTCATCTTATGAAAGTTTGCCTTATCTCCCTACAGCTCCTCACCTCTTTATTCTGACATTAACATTGCAAAAATATTAATCACCAAATTATCCCCGGCAAGATTTTTCACTTAATGGCCTAGTGGATCTGTTCGACCCAGCCAATCCCAAATGCTTTGTGACATACTTCACTTGGCCCCAAAGTATGCAAATACCCGAGCAGCCCCGGCAATAATAAAAGAATTAGACGGGGGAACAAAATGCCGAACTCGTGAGTCTATGCCGTTAATCGTATTTGCACACAAAATAAATTGAGTCGAACTAGCGGGAGTATTATCGTAGACGAGCAGCTGTTGTGAATGTCTTTGCTCACAGGGGGCCCTTTGTGACAGTGAGGGATATTGAGGCCTTTTTGCCTATTTACCTGATCGTAATCACATTGCCGAGATGAATAGGCACGCATCTGAGACGTACATCAACAAAACCAGGATAGGGATGATGCGTCAAAAAATGGAAACATTCAAGAGCAGAAGATGGGGGCGGTTAGTCACACATGCCATGTCTAAAGGCATGCCTTTTCCTAATGACACAAGCATGCTATTCAACACACTACGTAGATTGAGATATCCACAATATCTGTGTTAAATTATATTTTAAAGATATGTCCATTTTAGAAATCTATCAGGTATATCTATATGAGATCTAACAGAAGGACGTATCACCATCCATGCACTGCTTTCCTACGTGGTCACACGAAACGGTTGTTCCAATGCAACATGTTACATAGAGACAATGGTGTTATTTTTGACAATTCCTTAAAAAAAACATGACCAGTTGCAGTGCACTGCATCATCATTACACTTCACAGTGTACATGCTTTTTTTTTCAGCAAAACAAGTAACCCCGAACCTTGCGTTCCTGTCAGTGTTGGAGAACAACACCAAGTCCATGTCAACTGGGAGCACTCCAGAGGAAGTTGGGTGAAGTGCTCCCTCAGCTCAGGAAACACACAGCGGATAGGATTCGCTGCCCCTAAAAATAAAGCTGAACAGCGGCCGACGAAGGTCAGAATGGATTACCGGAGCGGTTCACTCCCTGTGGAAAAGAGTTGTTTATCGTCCGCTCCAATGTCAGATCGAGAATCCGGTGGAAAAGTGACTATCTCAGCAGGTTGGTGGCTTCCCTGTCAATGGTAATCCGATGGAATGGCAGATCATAGACCGGCTGGCTGGACATCAGCAAGGATCGAGAAAGAGTGGTGCCTTGGTGGGTTGTTCTCTGCTAGGAAATCGCGACCGGTCCCAATGTATAAGCCAAGTAAATCAATGGCTTACACAAGTTAGAAGTCCAACACAGAGGGAGACATGTTGTAAGACCTGTGTGTACTATTGGGTGTGGCCCAGGCCACGTGGAAGCAGGGGACGCAGAGATGATACAGATTATAGAATATACGAGGACTAAAATGGCTGAAAAAAAGGACAAAATGGCTGGAAAAAGTACAATTCCAATCGATTTGTGTTTCAAATTCTTTAACACACCGAACAAAAACACTTAAACAGTGAGATACAGTACAACATATTTCAACACCTTATAATTTAGCTTTTAAAAGTTGCAGTCTTTTGAAAATAGGTGGCATTGCTGAGCCATGCTGATTATGTGTGTTAGGTTGGGGGCTGACAGCTCGTCTCCACTCTTTTAAGGTGCTGAAGCAGACACAGACAACTTACTGCATAGTGAGAAGAACTTTCCTCATTTTATAACGGATGTAAATAATGTTATTACAAATATTGAATGGCAAATCCGAGATAAATCATCCACATACAAAGTCTGACTTCCATTAATGTTTAAACGTTGACTGTGGCTAATTCTCATGCATTGCTCCTGTTACTTCTATCTGATGGGATGACTTTTCCTTTCACAGCATGAATAAATCTATGTGTCGTGTCTGTGTAACAGCAGTCAAAACTGCCAAGCACGTGTTTGCATCACCACGCAATTTCACCTCAGAAACAGAGACCAGGCCCTCGAGTATGGAAATGTATAACGCACACATTCATTGAAATTCACTCTGTAAGCCTATTTTTAAATAAATCCAAATGGTGTGTGGCCTGTGCATTTGTTGTCACATGAATTCTTAAGTATTCTGTTTTATAACTTGCGTTGAACTGTGTAACGGATACGGGTTACGGTATAGGCTGGATGGCCAATAAATGATTTTGGTCCTTGGTTTGCTGCTGGAATAGAGTTCTCTGTTGTTTGAAGTGGTAACGTTCTGAACGTGGTTCTGGGTTTGCGGCCTGGTGAGGTTGAAAGCCTAATTCCTTTCTTCTGAAAGCTACTTGTGGACCGCGTGTTCCTAGGAAAAAGGGGATGCGATTATTCAATCGGTGGTAACAACCCAGTGGCCTCCAGGTTGATTTGTGGATTTTTAAAGGTGAAACGTTTTGTAGGAGAAAGGTATTTATACTCCTTTGGAAAGAGGGTCATCATGAGGAAAGGTTCATTGTCATTGAATGGTTTGATGGCCTGCATGCCAGTGGGGCAGAGGTGTGAAATAATTTTTTAACGATTAGAGCTTTTTAATGTAATGTTAATATAATGTGCATGGCATCCCCACAACTGAGCACTAAATAAATAGGCAAAGATGGAGTTCATGATAATTTATCTGTAATACAAAGTCAGAATCTTGGTACAGATACTACTATAGGAAGAAACTGAAAGAACTACGTATGTCTGCTTCCACATCTTGTCCCAATACCCAACTATGCTACTCTTGTAAAATCAAACACTCTCTAAGAATAAGTTGTCTTGTGGTGGTGAAAGTGTGTTAATATCATTATTGCTTTCTGTCAAATCAAATATGTTTAAAAATATGAATGAGTTATTGGCACTTTACTGTGACAGATGGTGTGCCCCTCTTAAGAAGTTACTGTGCTTTGTGAAGTTCCTGTCACATGCACAAGCCAATGAGGTGGCCAGAAAGTGGTTGACTTGAGCCCTTGAGGTTTGACCCCTATGTCTGCTACAATTATGCGTTTGCATTTCCTCAGGTGGCACAACTAATTGAAGAGCATGAAAACCCGCAAAAAGGACACAAGTTGAATCATTCCTGGAAAGCAAGACATTAATTATGATGTGCTGTAATTGCAGAGGTTTAAGCAGGCCAATTATCTGGATCAACTGAGTGCTGCCGGCCTTGTTCTGGGCCTTGTGAAAATAACTGACACTACTAACTAGTTGATTTAATTTACAGCATTTGAGTCAGGTCATATTTTATCAGTTTGAACCTAAATATACAAAGGGGTCATCTGGACAAGTTTGAAAATAAATAAATAAAACAACAATATTGAAATTATTGGAGATATTACAAATATAAGCATCTTGTCAGGTGAATAACTCAAGCAGTTTCTTTTTTAATGCTGTCTGAGCACTTTACCGTTGGGTTTGAACCTTTAGGACTTTTACTCCCTTAGATTTCTAAGACTAATCTTTTGAGTCGTCGACTGAGCACACTATTCATATAATAGTGGACAACTAAAGCTGTTCTACATTGGAATTCTAAAACTATGTGCTGAAGTTACAACCTCAGTGAATAACAAATGCAAAATGAATACCTGCATATTTGTTTGTTGGACACAAGCCAAAGAAAGCCATAAAGAAGCGGTGGCCAAAGCTTGAGGTGATAACAACATTTAACAGTAGCCCCATTTAATATGTTTTTAAAATTGGTACAGTAACATATCATGCTTTCCTTTTTCTTGGTTTTGACTTTATCTTGGCCATGTGACTCGGGCAAGGACACATTTTTATTTTAAACGAAGTGTGGCCTACCATTCATGTTTTCTCTGTTTTAAATATGTCAAATGGGAATTACAGATATAATGGGTATTAACAACAAACAGTCAGCTTTAAGCTTTGACAAACTAGGGCCCTATGATTTCCACAATGCAAAAACATTATTAATATGGAATCATGGAATTGCCACTTGAAACAAAATCAACACCTAAACACCGTAAGTTACGAAGTCAAAATATTTTCATATTATATTTAATATAAACATTTTAAGGAAATATGAATCCTTATGAGCTCCGGAGAAGGACTTTCGGCTGGCACCAAAGCGGTTCTGGAAGACCATCCGACACCTCAGGAGGGGAAAGCAGGGAACCATTCAAGCTGTATACAGTAAGGATGGGACGTTGTTGACCTCAACTGACAAGGTGATTGGGAGGTGGAAGGAGCACTTTGAGGAACTCCTGAACCCGACAAACCCACCCTACATAGTAGAGACAGGGCTGGAGGATGATGGGGGATCAGCATCAATCTCCCTGGCGGAGGTCACTGAGGTAGTCAAACAACTCCACAGTGGCAAAGCCCCAGGGGTTGATGAGATCCGCCCAGAAATGCTGAAGGCTTTGGGTGTTGAGGGACTGTCATGGATGACACGTCTCATCAACATTGCGTGGGAGTCGGGGACAGTACCTAAGGAGTGGCAGACCGGGGTGGTGGTTCCCCTGTTCAAAAAGGGGGACCGGAGAGTGTGTGCCAACTACAGAGGCATCACATTACTCAGCCTCCCCGGGAAAGTATACTCCAGGGTGCTGGAAAGGAGGGTTCGACCGATAGTCGAACCTCGGATTGAGGAGGAACAATGCGGTTTCCGGCCTGGTCGTGGAACAACGGACCAGCTTTTTACCCCTCGCGAGGATCTTTGAGGGGCCTGGGAGTATGCCAATCCGGTCTACATATGTTTTGTGGATTTGGAGAAGGCGTATGATCGGGTTCCCCGGGAGATACTGTGGGAGGTGCTGCGAGAGTATGGGGTGAGGGGGTCTCTACTCAGAGCCATCCAATCTCTGTACTCCCAAAGCGAGAGCTGTGTCCGGGTCTGCGGCAGTAAGTCGGACTCGTTTCCGGTGAGGGTTGGCCTCCTCCAAGGCTGCGCTTTGTCACCTATCCTGTTTGTGGTATTCATGGACAGGATCTCACGGCGTAGCCGCGGGGGAGGGGGGCTGCGGGTTGGTGGGCAGAGGATTGCATCACTGCTTTTTGCAGATGATGTGGTCCTGATGGCATCATCAGTCTGCGACCTGCAGCACTCATTGGATCGGTTCGCAGCCGAGTGTGAAGCGGCTGGGATGAGGATCAGCACCTCCAAATCTGAGGCCATGGTTCTCAGCAGGAAACCGATGGATTGTCTACTCCAGGTAGGGAATGAGTCTTTACCCCAAGTGAAGGAGTTCAAGTATCTTGGGGTCTTGTTCTCGAGTGAGGGTAAAATGGAACGAGAGATGGGCCGGAGAATTGGAGCAGCGGGTGCGGTGTTGCAGTCGCTCTATTGCACCGTTGTGACGAAGAGAGAGCTGAGCCAGAAGGCAAAGCTCTCAATCTACCGGTCTATCTTCGTTCCTACTCTCACCTATGGTCATGAAGGGTGGGTCATGACCGAAAGAACGAGATCGCGGATACAAGCGGCGGAAATGAGTTTCCTCCGGAGGGTGGCTGGCATCTCCCTTAGGGATAGGGTGAGAAGTTCAGCCATTCGTGAGGGACTCGGAGTAGAGCCGCTGCTCCTTTGCGTAGAAAGGAGCCAGTTGAGGTGGTTCGGGCATCTAGTAAGGATGCCACCTGGCCGCCTCCCTAGGGAGGTGTTCCAGGCACGTCCAGCTGGACGGAGGCCGCGGGGCAGACCTAGGACCAGGTGGAGGGATTATATCTCCACACTGGCCTGGGAACGCCTTGGAATCCCCCAGTCAGAGCTGGTTAATGTGGCCCGGGAAAGGGAAGTTTGGGATGCCCTGCTTGAACTGCTACCTCCGCGACCCGACCCCGGACAAAGCGGATGACGATGATGATGATGATGATGATGAATCCTTAAATTCAACTTAATAAAATCTAAATATTCTCATCAATGTATTCCCAAAGAAATCCATTAGATTTATTAGAAATCCAAAGGATTATCGAATTTCCATCTTATCTTTGTGTCTGTAGTTGAGTATTTCTGTGCAATTTTTTTTTCTTCTTTGAGTCTGGTATGGTTTACCATAAGGTCAAATGAATCATGAATCATCAATGAGTCATGCAATATTGCTGCTGCCCACTCCCCACATTGACCCTTCCCTCAATTATAAAAACAATAATGATATCTTCAAACATAATAATTGAAAACAGTATGCAAGTGACTATAATAAAGGAACAAACATAGAATCTGAATGACAAAAAAAGTAATTATTAATAATAATAATAATAATAATAATAATAATAATAGTAATAATAATAATAATAATAATAATAATAATGATTTTTATACAAAATTACTTTAATGCAAATATATAACAAATGGAATTGTTTATACCAACAATTCCAATAAAGCATGGGACATTTACCCTGAACTGTCAGTTTGCTGTTACTCGAATAGGCCTGCCATTCAGCAGCACGGCCAAACATAGCTATCCATGCGTGGATGAGCTGTTGTCTCTAAGCTGATGTCATCAACCTCCTCAATCATTTTATTTGGCTGCACTAATCAAAGTGGATTTCTCAATAATGTCAAGAATCACAAAGACGTTTGCAAATTTTGCCAAAAAATCTATTACAGAGAGTACAGGGACTGCTTCAGACTTTATATGACACATGATCCATAACTTTATAGTGTTGTGTGCACGCCAAGTTGCTGCTCGCTAATCTGGGCAGCTGAATTCATACAGAAAGGTTTTCAATAGAAATGCAATAACTAAAAGGCTGGGCATTGACCGTGAGCATGCCAACATTGTATAAACAGTGTGTTGATTGTAAGTAACCAAAAACATGCCTCCATTTAGAAATTAGATATCTTTATTAAAGTGAAGTATGTTAGCATACTTTTGGCAACACATGCAAGCCTACACTAAATGGGGGCTGTTGCTGAACTTTTTCTCCCTTTTGGAGTTATTTGAATATTGTTTTGGTCCCTTTTAAAAATGGCTGCCAAAACAGCATACTGAGTAGGACACATAAGCTGTATATCCCTCGTTGGTCTTGGTCTTGTCTTGTTCTCTACACTAACCACTTGATCTCAAAGCCCTGCTTTAGTGTCTGTATTTTATAGACTGAGGTAGCTTGAACTACAGCCCTGCATGAAATGTATTTCCTTAATAAGGTAAAATTGGCATATATAAAAAATATCCCAAAAAGAATTAAATGTGACTGTTGCTTGGCAACAGGCAAACTAATGTACCATGTGAAACCCCAAGAATAAGTAAGTGATGCACTTTGGCTATTCTTTAAAGGGTTTCCAAGCCGTCTCTATGGTTTCCGCTATTATACCCCCGCGTTAAATGACATATTTTAATTCCTCTACATGTCTCCCATCTGTTTTCTTTTAGCTATTCATAAGCCTCCTCATTCCTCTTGTGACCTGACTTGGGCCCAGCTCAACCCATCCATAAAATGAATCAATGGTTCTGAGTCACTAAACAATTATTGCCACCTCATTAAAAATGCACGTCTAACGAAAAAAAATGGCCACCTTAGCTGGCTGATTAATTTGCCGTTTGTCTTGGACATCGTATCGATTGCATTACTTAACACGCACAGGCCCTTTTAGGGGGCCCCCACTAGTGCCCAATCAAAGAACAGCAACAGACCCTCCTGTCCAATCCAATCCCCTTGGGACATGGACAGTGGCAGACGGTCACATCTTAGTGACCTTTTGAAGTTTTAAAATATGGCTGTAGGCTTTCACTCAAAGATGACTGGCTCATTGTGCTCGAGACATTACAAGGTTTAAAGATATTTCAGAGTCTATCGTATGCATAAAAGGCTTTCATTCTAAGAAATATTTCATCTTAAAGATGACTACTTGTATATAAAGGGCTACCAAAAAGCTTTGACAAAAAAAAGTCAGTGTATTTTCTGTTGTATTGGAGGAACTTGAGTTTCCTGACAGCATGTCTACTTTTTTTTAAACTGTTAGCAACGTGGCTGTTCAACTAAGACGCATTTCCAAGATGGAGGCCATACATCCCCTTGTGGCCTACTTAAACACACTTGCCCTTTCAGCCCTACTTACCTAATGGCTAGCGAAGCATTGATCAGACCCATTTTCTGTCTGTCATCCTCTCGCTTTGGACCCTAAGTATTCTGATGAGGCTGGACGGATGGGGTATCTCGGGTGCCCTGTCATGAGGTGCAGGGATGTATGACCTTTACAAGTTTTGACCACAATTTGCCAAAGATTAGCCAACCTCGAAATGTAAATGAAACGGAGAAAGGGCAGGCTAATCAATTTCTCTTTAGATAATATCTGCCGATTTGGGGCGAGGCACTGGGACGGAAAAGAAAACAATCACACAGATTTAAAAGAAAAATAAGACAGAGAGATACGTACAGGAACTGAGTAGCCTAACCTTTTTTTACTTTGAATAATAAAGAACTGTTGTGTTTAGGGGCCTGTTGTGGATTTAATCTGTGTTTCTCCACCACAACGTCTCAACCTTGCAAAGAAGTAGGATTTGTCATTTGAAAGTTGTTTCATAGTTTTGTATTTTTTAGCATACATTTTTTTACAAGGACCTTTTGCTATGTATTTACTTTGATGAATGTGAAACTTACCAAAACGTGGATAAGGATGTGGAATGGATTTATCATCTAATGTAAAAGCTCCATACTTTCATACTGCTCCAGTTCAGACGGCATTTGAATCACTCGTATGGTGGAGGTGAATGGTGAATCTTAGCTAATGGGCTAGAAATTGTCAAATAACTAATACATCTTCAACTGCTGGATGGGTTAGCAACATATTTCACTGTGTTGTCTCTTTTCTTAGGTCAACATAAACAACCTCCAAAAAATCCAAAGGAGCTAATGCATTATGGGTGCACTGGGGTCAGGTGCAGTAGTTTAGCAGGAGATGAGTTCCCACGATGGGATGGTCCTCTTCCTACCTCACAGGGGGTCAAGGTTGGATGGTAATCCAATAAAGCCGATTCACTGCATCGCTTTAATATGAGGTCACTGTTCTCTCAGAAGCTGGGAGCGAGGCGGAAAACCTAGGGATTGTCCTTGAAACCGCCCTAGGTTTAGCATAGCGGACTAATTCAGCCATGTTTCATATTGACAGTGTCAGGCTGGCGGACTATCAAATGTTGTTTAAAGTCAAATGTTGACGTTGTTTTAAAAATAATGTGTATCTTCAAGCTGACATTATTGTTATGTCATATTATTATTCAGAAATAGAATAAACTAACATCTGGTATGGGAATTGTGTTGACATTTGAATGAAAAGCCTTGCTGATTGACTATAAATTGTCCTCGGAGGGCGCCAATTGATATAATCTGGGAATTGCACTGGTAACTTGTCCATGCTAATGTCTTTAGTTACAAAATTGGCAAACTTTTTGCACCATAGGGAAAAAGGTTTTGCACCATAGGGAAAGAGTGATCAATTCATAATGTGTAGTCCTGACCTAAACATTTTCAGTCATCTGAGGGGGCATAAAAATAAAAAAAAATTATGACATAGTTCAATATCTGGGTGTGTTCTCCCATATTATGTGAATCAATATTTACACATTGTCATTCTATTTTAAAGTACCAAATGCAATCGGTCAAATTGACAAACTTAAATGAGATCCCGATCTTAATTTTTAATAGTTATCATTCCATCAGGGTTCCCATGAAGATGTGCCCAATCCATCATGATGAACTGTTTTGGCCAGTGCTGTAACAATTCTGTCTGACTTTAAGTTTGAATACTGGCTGGAGTGAAATAACAGAAATCTCTTGAACTGAGCATCACCTATGCACTATTTTCCGTCCATCCATTTGCTATACCGCATATCCTTTGCGGGGGGTGGGGGGGCTGGAGACTATTTCTGCTGACACGGGGCGAGAGGCGGGGTACACCCTGGACAGGTCGCCAGTCAATCACAGGGCATGCACCATTATATCCTGAGAAAATACATTGAATTGGGTCCAGATGTTCGTTTTTTTTAAATAAGTTAACATTTTCAGAAAATGCCCATAGGCTTAGGCTAGACTAAAATGGTTCACTCGGCCCATACAGGTCACCCATGTGCATCATGTACATGGACAATTATTCTTTGCTGTCGAAGCTATTATTACGTGGTTCACAAAGTCAGATCTCCGGAATACGTACAACTTGATGTGCCCCGGACCTGGAGATGACTGGAAGACCGTGTTCAACGTGGGCAAACAGGCGAGTACCGGGTGACGTCGTTTGGACATATGAATGCTCCTGCCATCTTCAACCAGGTTCTTCATGACATGCTAGACAGGTATGTGCATGCTTATCTTGATGACATTCTGATTCTAAATTTTCAACAGCTTAGCTGATCGTGTCCAGCATGTTCACGTGGTGCTTCAACGTCTCTTGCAGAACAGCCTCTAAGTGAAGCCAGAGAAGTGTGCCAAGTCCCGTTCCTGGGGCAGCTGGTGTCCAGAGGTGCAGGCGATCAGAGGCTGGCCTACTCCATCTTCAGTCAAGCAGGCCTGTGCAAGTTTTTATTGTCACTTTATCTGTGACTTTGCAGCACCCCTCATCCAGATTACCCAGAAGTCTGCCAAGCCCTTCGTGTGGCACACCCAGGCCAACCAGGTGTTCCGGGAGCTGAAGTGTTGCTTCACCTCCGCTCCTGTCCAGCTTCCTGATCAAGTACTGCCGTTCATCATGGAGGTGGATGCGTCAGAGGATAGGAGGGATGTGCTCTCCCAACTTTATTCCAAAGACCAGAAACTGCGCACAGCCACACTACAGCTTTGTAGTGTGTCCCCAGAAATGGGGAACTGCTGACCATCAAGCTAGCATTAGAGGAATGAAGACATTGGTTGAAGGGCGCCAAGGGGGTCAAGAGTTGGTCTGGACAGACCACAGAAAACCTTGAGCTCATCCAGGTGGCCAAGAGACGAAACTCTCGGCAATCCACGGGCACTGTCCTTTGACTGCTCTGACCCACACGTCACCGACGCGCTCCCTCATCCGTTTGAGCCAGATGAAACTCGAGTCCATGGTGCCCCCAGCACATGTGTTACCTTCTGGGACAGAGAGTCTGCTTGGCAACGAGGAACCTGCCTCTTTTGGGGGAGGGGATGCGAAACTCCCCGTACAGATAGTACATTGAGCCATTCAAGTTGGGGAGGCATATTAACCGGACGTCTGCCCTGCAGCTTCCCAAGTCCCTAGCAGTGCACGCAGTGTTCCACGTCCACCGCCTACAACCAGTACTATGCAGCCCCCTAGCTGCTACACTCACACATGCCCCGACTCCAAGGGTTGTTGATGGGTGTCGCGCCTTCACCGGGGCTTAGACTCTGTTAGAGGCTGTTAGACTCTCGCTGGTACCGGGGGCGACTGCAGTTGACTGAGAGGGGTACGGCCCTGAATAGCGCTCCTGGGAACCGGTTAACCAGGTGTTGGACCGTTCCCTCATCCGAGTTCCACAGTCACAATCCAGGCAAGCCTTGTGAAATGCGCATTGGGGAGGGTTTCCTGTGAGGCCTGCAGCATTGAAGTGCCTAATACAGGGAATTGGAGATGTTGCACAGTTTCCTGCACCCTTCATTAATGCTTATAATTGTGCACACCTGTGTGAGCTTACCTGTGTTGCAGTTGTTGCCCTTAATTCTTACACTATTGTTTGAACCGGTCTGTGTGTAGTCATGGTGCAAGTAAAAGTGACATTTGACTTTTAACCTTAGTCCCTGTGTTTTTGTTTGCCTTTATTTAAAGCCTACGTTCTTAGACAATCCACCTAAGTTGATTTTGCTTCTTCAATACATGACAATGTCAGTAACTTAATTCACTCGCTTAATATTTGCCTTTCTATATCTGTAGTTCACATCTAACTGCCTAGTCAAACACTTGTTCAGCTCCTTATAACCAGGAATTAGCAAATTGAGTTTTAGCTCTGAAAGCTTGTAACCTTTCAAGTAGACTCAGCTTGTTTGATTGAATTGAGTCGGACATTTTTTTGACAGTGGATTTTGTTTTACATTTAAAAGCAACAGTCTTTAGCATCATGTTAATCATTTAATTTGAAAACCAATTGGCCACAAACTAATATATTTGCTGCTGTCCAAGTTATGTTGGTCGTAGTTGTTTAAAATATATGTTTTCTACGCCATATAAATGTAAATATATTCCACATGCAGTAATACATTTGTAATAAATAACTACATTGTCGTGTCTAGGAGACAAAAACAGATGAAAAAAAGATAAACTGCACAAAAGAAGACCATTCCATTGACTTTTACCAAAATACTGACAGACGAAAATCACAAAAGTACGATTTCATGCACTCACATCAACACAACCTTTCATGTTCATGCAAGTGTTCAAAAGGAAACTGGGCATGGAAGAAATAACGCTTCAAAACATACCAAGCAACTTGTAGCATTTGTCAGCAGAAAAACATGTCTTGCTTTTTTTGTGGCCAGTTCTGCCCTTTGGAACGGATGTAACATCCCACATTCACAGACAAAGACAGACACATGAATAGACGCTGAGAGATGTTATCGGAGGCATTTCATCCTTTTTGAAGTATCAAAAAACATCTGAAACATGTTTGAACACGGGGCTGAATTACTTTTGCTGGTCAGGCCTTACTGATGTCCTTGATGGGATGTGATAGCCATGTAATCAGTTGCCAATGGATGCCTTGGAACCTTCCCTGCAGGGTAATTTCTATGGATTTATAATCTAATGATAAAATGGACAGACAGCAGGAAGAGAGAGTGGCATATGAAAGCATATTAACCAGAGTTTTTTAGACATCTTCTCAGAGATACAGCTCAGTGGTAGCTATTATGACGGGACAGATAAGATAAAGATGAATGTAAGAGCTAAAGATTTTCAAACTGAATAAACTTTATAACAATAAGCCTTGAGGCTCTTTTTTTTTGTGTGTGATGAAGGTCATGCGTGAAAGAAGTACGCCACTTGGATGAACGTCACTGCATGTATTTGCACCTTATAGCCGTACATCATAAAGTAACTTCCTTTAAAACAGTCAACAGGTGCAAAGCATGTTGAATCACAATTGTTTGATTGAAACCTTTTTATCGGTGTTTCATGTGTCTCAGTACACAATGATTCAGACATGGATGCCAGTTCACAAATTTGATCGACAGTTGTACGAAGGATCTTTTGAAAGCTACTCCGGAATAGTGCAACAGAATGTCAGCAGGCAGCTGCTCTTGTAAGGATCTTCCATTGATTCTTTCCAGACATGTTGGGTGCGTGGGCGAACGTCGGAGGTTTGCATGCCTGCGCTGCCGGTCCACCGGTTTCATCAGCGGCGTGGCACTCTGCCGTGTTACTACACATCCTCCTCCGAAAGAGACACCTGCAGTTTTTCTCTTGAAATCCTTGTCGGCTCAACAATCTGTGATCAATCACTCTCTCTCTCAGAGAGAGCAACATTTAGCAGTGGCTGAGAAGTGGCAGAAAAAACTTTGGTCTGTAGAAAGAGCTGTAGCCAAAGTAAGTTGAACCAATGCATTGTTTTTCTGTGCCAGGCTAAGATCACAAAGGTTAATTACACACACACACACACACACACACACACACACACACACACACACACATATTGTACTGTACATATTTATACTGTCACGCTCTGTTTCTGTCATGCATTCCGAGGGAAGTTTCAAAAGTAGCCTGGCCTTCTCCCCCGTTATTGTCAAGAATATCTAGTCCAACGACAATAGCCTTCACGGTCAGTGACTTGTGCTTTCGTTTGGTCCAAACAACATAAGTAGCCTAATGTTTTATTGTTGATGGGTAATTGTGAGCTGTGGGGTGCCAGGAGAACAAAAGCTAAAAGAGAGTATAGCCTTTAAAGTGGCCAACGCTCAGCGCTAATGGTGCTGTCACTGGCTAATTACCTTGTCAGCCGCCATTACCATTGAAGCAACCATCTTGTCTATATCCTCCCCCCCCTTTGCCCTGACTTTGAAGCTTTTGCAGGTTGATTTGTATTGTGACACCATGACATGGATATGGAGTCTCTTCAAAATAGCTCATCAAATCTCTTGAAAGTTGAGAGGAATACTGAAAGAGAATATTTCTAGCGTCTTTGAGGTTTATTGCGAGTTCTTGGTATGCAATTGTTTGTCATTTCAGCAAAGTGACAAATGATATTGGGGGATATTGCTTTCTTTGTGTTGAGGCACCTTGGGTGTCTGATGATGTAGAAGCTGATGAATCAAGAGGAAGAAGATGATGTAGCAACAGCCTCCTGTGGGTGGATAAGGTGTCATCAAAGTAGATAATTCACATTCTATCAGTAAGGGTGGTAGCATGTGCGCATAGGTGTGTGTGTGTGGGTGTCTTTGTTAATGAGACAAATGTGTGTCTCCAAAGTCAACAGGTTGGTAAAACATCATTGTGGAATAGTGTTATTAAATGTTGTAATGTGAAAGTTTTAAACAACTTGCTGATGAAGTTGTGAAAAGAGTGACTGTGGGGCTGTAGGAAAAGATTTATGGTTTTGTAAAATAAAGTAGTAGTAGAAGTAGTTGTTTCTTTATTTCGGTCATTGTTTTTAATTTTCCAGGATTAATGCTCAAAAACATAAATTGGTAACAATAAATTTAAAGGAAAACCAAGAAACAAAAGAAACAAATATGCAAAATAAACAAACGAAATTTACCGAAAAAGGTGTAGGTTGAAGCAATAGCTTATAATACTTTCCCTTTTTACATAACATAATTTAATAGGCAACTCCAGTCTAAAGTCTCAACTAGAGGCATGTTGATTTAAATATTGCGATTAGTCATGTTGTTAGAAGATGAAACAAGAGGATGGGAAACACTACAGACAGTAAAGGTGTACAGGAATACAAAATGTGTTCTGTCAATAATTTCAGATTTATGCTGCTAAAATCTTCAGATACCATTGTTCCTGCCATTTTGTTATTTTTCAATCTGTACATTTTTTCTTTTTTTCGGAAACTCTTTAAGAGATAAACCATTTCTAAAAGCTATGTAGAATTGATCAGAGAAACAATTACAGTGCTGTGGGTACCCCCTCAGCGCACAGGGTTTGTCAAACGTCTCTCCCCTAAGTCTGCCTCATCAATGCTGCGGCAGGATATATTCCTCCCCCAAATCCATGCAAATCAAACATGGCGGTTGTCATTTGTCAGCAGACTGAGGTGCAACCCACTCTTATTCATCTCGGTAATTCTTGCCGACATAAGTGGGGATGCCATCGCTTTTGTGCCACACGGGGCTGAGCACTGGAACATTGTCTTATTGGTTATGGTTGAATTATTCATCTGAATAGCGAGGACCGCATGCGGTCCATGTTAATGAGTGCATATATTGGGGTTGAGGGGCTGAGCCGTGTGTAAACGATCATATGATAGTGAGAAGGATCTACACACTCTCCTCTGTGACTTTCATGGTTGGTGACAGAGCCAGAGAGGCAAGGCGTGCTATTGTGCGATCCCTCCGACTGGGTTTTGGCCTGCTTCCAGCGTCATTGTAATCCATAATGCTGTAGTCAATGGAAGACAACGCAGAGCACGATGCATGATGTTAAGACACATTGCTGCATTGGAATCGGTTTCCCCCAGATGCACTGACGGAGTGTAGTTTGTAACGATGCATTTACTAGGTCAAATGTTTTCAGTTGTCCCCATCGAACGGAAGGTTTTTAGACAATTTGTCTGTTAATTTGCACGAATAATAGGAACACCACACACAACAGCAATGGGTGTGTTTCTTTATGCACTTACATACCTTTTTCGAATGTGTCCTACTTCTATCTGTCGATGTCTAAATGTCAACAATTTGAAGGCTTGCATTCTAGACTTTACTGCTCGTGAGGAACGGCCCAGTCCTTAAGTATACCAATGATACTGCCAAATAAAACGTTACAGCCCCTGAGCCTATGATTCATGCTTTGATACCCGCAGCTGCATTAAATGCCCATTGATCGTTCAAAACGCCCACACTAATCCTAATGCAAAAAATAAATATCAAATAAATTCCCCCAGCAGAGATTACCCCTCACCGCGAGACCGAGCTAAGCATGCCCGATCAATACATGCTATTGGGTGTAAAATAACCTTTTGATGACCAGGGAGAAAATGCAAGCTACTCAAACCATTTCTCACACCCCTATTGATCGTTCCATCCACGGATTTTTCCCTTGGCCTCAACCTAACGGCAAGGCATCTCTCTTTTTTCATCTTTGAGTAGAACCGTCATCCTTGAGGATACATAAGGGGCCATGGACTGTGAGTTTTACAGAACGTGTACATCCAACAGGCAGGGCTGTCCTCTTTCCCTTCTTGCTTTGCCTCGGTGGGTTTCAAGGTTAGTTGGGGCTGTTTCAGTGCCTCTCTGCGGTGAGGGAGAACTGTCCCGCTGTGCTTACTCAGCTGAAAGGGTATTGCTCGGGTCCATTTAGTCATTTCCTTTCCATCCCCAGCACAGTTTCTCCAACAAAAATGCTATTTGTGTCGAGGTAAGTAGTGGAGGGTGTGCAGGTGGTGCTTAGTTTTTAGTTAAACTGATCTCAAACTGAGAAAAGTAGGGTAAACGTTGGCAAAGAAAGGTGGAGGTTGATGATAAGGGAACATTTAAAGTGGGCAAATAAAGCATGGTTAATCTCAGGAGGAAACACTAAAGGTAAAATACGTTACATTACTATATGCTGCCTGTTTATGACTTACGTCTGAGAATGGTACATCTGGTACATGTCAGTTATGTCCATTAGCTGTTGCTATAAAGCTCAATGCTTTTGTTATTATTGAAATCAAAACTACTCAGCTGACTAGGCAGTGGATTGTTCCATTAAACAATGTTTCCCCCTTTTACTAAACCATAGACAGTGCATTACTGTATTTCCTGTGCAAAAGAAATATGTGTAGACTTAGACAGACAACCTCCCAGTTGGCTAATGTCTTATTTTCCTCAGAGAAAAAGTTATGCTACTTAGTATTCTCTGAGAGGCTCGGAGTCTCGGACATATTCACTGGAATGCCATTTTGATCAAATTTCCTCTGAATTTCCCAAGTTCACCCCTGGATCCAAATGTTTAAAACCGCAAATCCTCGTTGTTCAATATATTTAATGAAATATGTTAATAAATCTCCCTTGCTCGGGCAGAGTAAGCATCCCGACTGCACACTCAGCTTTCTCGGTGGACTTTGGTGGCAGCCAAACAAGATTTGTTCCCGCACACAGCAGGCATTTTCTTTGTCTGATGGCTTACTGCGGTGCCTGCATGAACTATAAAGATACAAAGGGATTGAGCTAATTTGTGAGGTCAACAGCTTAAGGGTAAAGGGTTATGGAGGAAATATCGATCAATAGTCGATGACCAGTCCTACACAGACATATTAGTCTGGGAATTAAATGGAGTGTTAAGAGTTATTTCCCGGAACAAGTCTCTGTGTCCTGAACGCAGGCCAGGTGCTACTAAATTACACCAGTTGTCTTGAAAGTGATATTGTTATGAGGACATACAGTCAGCGATAAGCATTCTCAGGGGGTTCCAAAGATTACAGAAGCGTCAAGGCTGGGATCCTATTGGACGCCTAGCCTTACAATTGTACACTGCAGGCTGGTCTGTTTTAGGGCTCGTATGAATCACAGCATCGTATTGAATTATATTTCTGTATTTCATCCATTTTGCTCGCCTAATGATGTTGTTTTTAGGGATAGGGTCATACCGGAACCCTCATTACTTGTCTGTGTACTTACATATAGAGCTGAGGATTTTCCTACAGGAGGGGCCCATCTCCTGGTGTGCGCCCAGGCTGTGAATGGGATTAGTCTCCCCTGAAGATGGATTATGATAGATTATAAGGGCCCCTTTGTGTGATGATCTCCAGGAAAAATCGTTTGGACTGGAAATAGAAAGAATGGGGAGGCAGGAGGATGGTTGATTTCAAAGACGGAAGGGGAAAAAAAGGAATCAATCCTTCAATCACTCGGTTGTGTTGATGTACATTTGCTCGACCCTCGTTTTTCATGTCATCGTCAATAGCCGGGATTGATCTCGCCACTGTGCATGTATGGAGTGTTGGAGCTTTTGTTTGAAGGGTAATTTCACTTAAATGGCTTACCTTTTCAATCATGTTTGGAAGAATACCTACTGAAATCAATATCGTAGCTTTATTTTATTTTATTTTTTTGCTGTCGAGAGCATCTGTGATAAGTGGGGAAGTCAACTTTGTTGTGATTTTATTGTGTTTGACATGTTTTAAGTTGCGATGTGAGTTTCAAAAACACGCAGCAGTCAACACCGTTCCTGTCTCACTCTTGTGTGGCCAGAAGTTTCCACAAAGAGCCGAGTGGTTGCCGCCCTGTTTCTTGGCTGAGGTGGGCCCTGCAGCAGCTGCTCCATAGACACCATCATCACTCTCTGCCTAATGAGCCCAGGGTGGGATGGGAAGGCAGGGAGGTGGGGGCGGCTAGCGCCTCTCAGTGTTAAAGGGAAAAGCCTGCAGTGACACAAGCTGTCCGCGCGGACATGTGGGGGACACCAGGCATTTTAAGACTCCTCGGGTCAGCTCCTTGAGGCCAATGCGCCCTCATTAATGTGTCAGCAAGTCCAAAGTCGGAAACTTTCCGAGGGAAAAATGGCATAAGAAAACATTGAGTCTGTTTTTGTAGTATGGTGAAAGCTAATTTCAGTTTTGTTTTTCATTCGTACTTAAATGGCCTATTCAGTTACCTTATTTGTTTGTGAATAGAAGGTTAATATATATGCTTTGGTGCCAGTAATTACTGCAACCATAATATCGTGATTCAAAATACACTAATTATACCTTTATGACTGCAGCACATTTCAAGGGCTTTTTTTTTTCTTTTCTTTTTTATGTGCAGCTGTGTGAAAATGTACTGACACTTCAAGGGTCCGTGATGATATCACACCCTCTCACTACTAAGCACTTTTCACTCTTCGACAGACCAAAATCGGCAGCGATTCCTGTGAATGAGCTTAAGAACACTCCGACTTCCCCTGGCTTTGGTGTTTTTTCTTTCTTCTCTCTCTCTCTCCCTCCTTCTTCTCAGGGACCTGGGCAAAGAAAAAAAAAGCAATTAAGCTAATGCAGTGTGGGTGTCATAAGGTGGTAGATATCTCAAGAGTGGAGCAATTTACCGCCTAGAAAAGGAGGAGAGAGCCTGCACAAAGCACCCCCAGCGCCACAGATTTATTATGCTTTTAGTTGCTTTATATGTGACACAATTAGCTGGAGGTGCCAATAAGCCCCGGCGCTCAAGGACGTGGTCATCGGCCGGCCATCTGTCATTAATTGCATTGTCTCTTTATGCGGCGGGCAGGCAGGCCCGAGGGGAAGGCGTCGCCCCCCGTGTCACCTGACGCATGACACCCACAGGTGTCGTCTGCGTCAGCCGTGCAACCAGGAATTCATGTGTTTAGAAAAGGAGGAAAATATGTGATCTGTAAGGGAAAGAAGATCGTTTTTGAGGGTATGGGAAATCTACTCCCAGTTCAGGTAGTTTGTGGCGACCTTGAATGGATCGGAGATAATGATCTCGTAAAAAAGAAATAAAGAATTCAGCGAGAATATTTTTCTTTCAAAACTGAAAGTCCATAACACTTTTCGGTGTTTCAATCGATAATCATAGATTGTTATACAGTGTATAATAAGAACAATAATTATAGTTGACTGAGCTTTTTATTTTATTTTTTTAAATGAAACCTCTTTAGAAAATTACTTGCTACATTGTTAAACAGAGATATATCCATTACAGACTTATTAAGTCATTGGTGCTGAGCCACATTCATTAAGGAGCAAATGGGGGTAGAACTGCAGAGGGCAGCAATGATATGCACAAGGCCCTTGAGTTGCAAAACACTATCAGGGCAAAGGGTGGGAAACGCCAAGTACTTCTGCTTGGTCTCCGCTGAACCCAAATGGGGCTCACACACACACACACACGCATCTAAACACGCAGCCAGCAATGTAGTAATATTTAAGACGAAGACACCTAGGAAGCTACACAATTTCTGCTGTTTTTCTAATGGTTGCTCTCTTTAAAGAGTTGAATTCTTCAGACTTATTCTTTTTTTTTTTTTTTTTTTTTTCAAGTAGGGCTGTATGATTCTGAACCAAAAACACAATGAAAGCTTTCTATTATAGGTTAATAATCTGTAGCCTGGAATCCATTCATGGGATTTTGTGAAATCTATGAAAATACACGGTCATCTGTCTCACAAAAGTAATTAAGAAATCAAATTGGTTGGTTTTAATAAGACCAATATGAACGGTGTAGTTGATTACTAAATTGTTACCCACAATTCTTTTTATATAGTTAACATTCTATACATACTATTGCGTTCACATTGCCTTTCTGTGTTTCAGGCTGTGGTATAGCATAGCACTTTGAATCAAGAGCTGTTGAAGCAAGCTGTGAAAATGTATAAGAAGTGTGAAAAGCTTCCTAGGTTGGATGTCAAATCGCTTGCTGAGGTGATGTGTTCTTCACAGCAACGTGATAAAAGAAAGATACCCAAATCACTCTTTGAAAAACAACGCAGTTGAATTAAATTCATCAGGAGAGTCAATTTGGGAGGTATGATAGTTTGTACTGTGAATGAATATATACCCTCTTTTGATTTGTTTACTACAAGGGAAACAGCCATTTTTGTTTGTTATTCAGAGAATTATACATTTTATATGATTACCCGTTTCCATGGAATGGCTTTGTTAGTTTGAGAGTGTCGTTAGAAATGTTTAATTACATCAGTGGTATTGAATAAGCCTTGCGATGAGATGAAGGTGGACTGTTCCATGTGTCATTTCAAAATGGTGTCTTCTTTCAGAGTGCTGGGACCCACCTGCTACAGCGGAACGAAAGCAACTTAGCTTCTTCTTCTACTGTAAAAAAAAAAACACAAAAAAAACAAATGGATGAACTTTTCAAAGATCCTGTAAACGAACATTCGGCACACCACATCTCCCACCCGTGTGTCAGTGATGTTTTCCAGCTTAATGGGATTTGATCTAAATTTAGAGGGATCAAGTCTCGCTAGCGCAGCAAGGTATTTAAAATTGAAACGATACCTGGGCAAATTGCTACTTTGCATAGCTCTCTGACAATGTGCCATTGACAAGGATAGCTGAGATGCCGAGATGGGTGCAGGAGGGGGGTCTGTTTTGGAGGGCGTGAAAGTAACAGGCCTCAAGCCTCCCATACCCCCCCTCCCCCAACCCGACGTCATCTTCAACGGGGTGTAAAAACGGCACCCCTTGGTGGAGTTGAACGACGGACGCATAGAGAGGTTTCTGACATGTGTTCGCTCGTGTATGCAGAACTCATGTCACGTCACGGCCTGACAGCGTTCATTTGCCGGCAATGGTTTGAGTTGACAGGCCGGAAGAGATGCAAATGACTGTCTCTGCACCTCTTTTGGTTTCGTGAAAGCCTAAAAACTGAAGTTTGGTATGAAATCTTTCCGGGTTGGGTCGGTTGTTTGGACCATTTTGCAGCTGTTAATGATGCTCATTGGAAGGTCTTTATGATTGCAATGTCATCCAAGAAACAGGCAGAAAAGTGAGGAGGAAGTAGTTCAAAAGGAAATGGAATTTATTGGAAGTTTGAGGAAAATGAAAAAAAAAGAAGAAATTACAGTTAATCTACACACGTATCATGCACACTTTCACATTTTTGTCAGTGTCAATCAAGCATTTAACGTACACTTGTAGTGCCCTTATAATCCTTTAATGTCAAGTTTAACTGACCAATAAATACAAAAATGGGCTAAATCACAACACACACATTATATGACAATAAAGACATGATAGCAAATTACTTTTGAGTTTTCAAAACATGCAGTCACCCTGCCACTAGTTAATGGTTTGCTCTACGTTCACGTAGCGCTACTTGGGCTAACAGGCTGATTACCTTGATCCCTTAATTATTAATTTAGTTCAATAAATGTGCAAATTGGTTCATCTGAGACAGCTTGAGACTTGTAAATATTTTGCAATTATTTGTTCAAGGGGGTATAGAAGAATAGGCCGAGAAATGGCTGGCTGATGGGCTGGGGAATAACAGGCAGGGATCCACCATCTGGTCTGTTCTGCATATTCTCACCATTTGAATTGCAGATAGGAGGTAGTATGAGGTTCTGGAACCAACGCTTTGGCAGACTTCACAGGGAACAACAAACAGTTTGAAGGCGGCCATCTTTGCGAGCAGCGGCGACGACAACAAAGGCTAAACTAAGACCATACTGAGGCTTTTTTTTGCTTTTGAAAAGCTCACGCAAAGTGGCAACCTTGTGATTGGGACCAAATGCAAAGGATCGTGCAGTCTTTAAAGTCTTTCACTGAAGTGAGTGTGCACAGACAGTGGCTGGGCCACTTGGAAGTCTAAAGGAAGAAAAATAGCAGTTGGATGGAATTTGCAGGCTTGACTTTACCGGCTGATTGTTTGCCTTATCTCAATTGCTTCTCACTTAAAAGCAATCTTTGTTACTTTTCTCTTGTTTTTTTTTCTCTGTCATTATTTTTCAATGATTTAATGACTTACTTTATAATGAAACACTTTTGTTGTTTTTATTATCAACAATTGGTGTTGTGACTTATGTTGTTTCATAGGGAAATGCCAGATCCAAGGAGGTGTTTCCTTTACATGCTCGCTTTTTAAAGAAGATGTCATTTGTAGTGATGTTAGTACGAAGCATAAAAGTAATTTATAGACAATTAACGGTCATACTTTATTGTTGGAATTGTGACTAATGTTAATTAAGTGCAAGAAATAATAGTTTACAGTCGAATCATACATCCCTACTGATCTTTTGAAAAAGTTATTGTTCATTTCCTCTTTGACAGCCATTCACAACATTGCTCTTTTTTTTACTAGCTTTAAAAAGCTGTCTGGTCATGGACCGTTGATAGAGACTAAAATGAACGACGGAGATTGTCCTTGGACATGGCCTCATTTAATGCACTGTCTTTGGTTGACACGTCAATGCTGCTGGTACAAACTTTAGACAAAATGATTCCAGGCAACAAATATTATTTAATTCTGATTCTGTCAACATGGCTGCATCCAGTCACCCCTAACAGAGACGCCAACCATGAACATTTCAAGGACTTTGTTTTACTTTACGCATTAAAAATGCCCAGTGTAATGTGCACTTGTGGTCAGTGTTTATGAACAACCATAAAGTCAAACTTAGTGTAGCGTCAAAGCCAAGCTATTTTGCAATAAAAGTTAATGTCCATGAAGAGAGGAGAGAACAGTGCAATCATTAAGAAGAATTTACTGGACCGGCCATTAAATGAATGATTTGCATAACGACAACACTCTGTGCTTAGTGCCATACATTCTTTTGGCCCAATTGTTAATAAGGAAGCTAAGAGTTCTTTATAAACTTGTTAAGGGTCACCAACTATTTGACTGTTTACAAGGAAGAGGATATAAAAAAAAAACAGATCCCATTAGTAAAGTGCAGCTCTTATTAAACCCCATGCGCTATCAAATATCTCAACTTAAAAGTAGACAGGCGAGGTTCTGAAGCATTTGGTACTCTCAAACCCCCAATAGTGACTCAAAACAGATGTAGGAAAATCAATAGTGCCAGATGCCCTATTTTCCTCCCTCTTGAAAACAGATATATAAAAAGGGCCCATCCTCAAAGGTTAATGCCTGTTCTCTCGGTGCTCATGTCGCAGTGTAGCCCGGGGACACAGGTCGAACAGGGTGGGGGGACCAAGGAGGGAGTGCACACAGTCCAGGAACATGTCTGGCATTTCATCCTCTTCTGGAGATGATGCAGCCATGCCCTGACATTACTCAACCTTGGCCAGGTGAAGCAGGCTAGGGTCCATGCCCCCAAAGTGGCAAACTAGGTATGTAGGAACCAGCAGTGGCTTAAAATAATTCAACAGGGCACTCGCACTGACGTGAGTGAGGTAAATATATTTTATAGGTTACGTAAATGTCCATGTCATCCCTTATTTGTCACTCCTTGTTTAGATAGAATTATGTGTGTGTTATCCACCGAAGTCACACAGGAGTATGTTCTGTTAAAATGTTTGTTGAGTGGATATGTGTGGATTTTATGTGTTGTGTTATGCAGGCAGGTTTGGTGAGAACATTTTAGGCTTCATCAGTGCACCACTACTTGGTCTAGGAGTTCAAGGTCTCCTACTTGTGTGCAACTCAACGTCAACAATAACTTCATCACTAGAACTTTGCCTAACCTGTTTGTTTGCTTGTTACATAATGTGTGGTGTCCCACACGCTCTGTTGGAGCTCAAGACAACCTTCTTGTCAGCAAATGTTTGTAGAATCAACAGGGAGTTTTCAAAGAGCTCCACTTTTTTAACGTGGAGGAAGGGATTAGCTTGAAGTTTGTTGCACTAGGTTACCCAATGTCTGTTATCTCAGATCTCACCTCCTTATGAGCAACATTTAGCATGGAGGACATACACAAAGGCAGTGAGACGGGGCGACCTCAACAAGGTTATGGCAGGGCTTCATGCAGACAGCAAACTACTCTTTATTGCACTTACAGGACTTGGACCTTGATGCACCTTTAGCTACATTACCTGCCAATAAAAAAGTACTGTAGTGAGTCACCCAGTGAAATAGTAATATTGTTCTATTACTTCCGATTTCTCTCAGCAGAAAAGCCACTCTTGGAAAGAATTTGGTGATGAATTGAATTTTGAATTGGTGTTGTATCCTTTTGAAGGTAAGAACATTGGGGGATATTCTAATCAAGTAAGAGTGGGTTTAATTCGATGTACCTATGAACCATTTTTATAAGGTGTCCTTTGGTATTCTTAAAAAGGGCATCGTAAGATTACCAAATTATGCTTACGCGCGTGAGTGAATCAGTGTTGTCCTTCAGTCCATTCTTGGTAAATAAAAAAAAATATTGCAAAAGGGTTCCATAAATGTAAATAAAAGAACTGCATCAGCACTCCAAAATGGTCCTGCTTATTGGATGTATTTTATTTCTGTTTAGCAAATTTTATGATCACAACCTAAAATTGGGTCTAGGGTAAACAACAGCAAATCGTCAGCAGTAAATGAAGTCCTCAGGTAGCTAATGTCTACCAACTTTCCAGATCGTCTCTTTTGTTTGAGTCGTTGGATGATTTGCTCTCAGATTCTCTGTTCCTGCTGGCCAGGTCTTTGTCCAGGCAGAACGTAACTGGATTGCCCCACTGGTAATGATCTGCATTAGGTCCATTATTGAAAACTATAAAACTCTGCAGTGAATGGAGTCGATCTAGTTAATATTGATTTTCTTAATGTTAAAAGCACTGGGAAGATATCTAAGGGGAGATGTAGCCTTGATGCCCTCGTTGGTTGAAGCAGAAGATAGATATGAGAGCGATTGAGAGAGAGAGAGAGAGAGAGAGAGAGAGAGAGATGGGGTGGTAAGCCAAGAGAGAGAGAACAAGGCTGAAAACAAGAGAGGGAGGGAGTGAGGAACTGCCCCACAAAGTATGCCAATCTAATCTGACACCTAGCATCCTGGCTAATGTCTAAGTGGATCATACCAACCCAGCTATAAGTAAAGGAAGGGCATTGATCCTGTGCTGTATTGCATCACCTCTATTTTCTTTTACATACTGTTTTCCCTGTCACCAGCTTTATGGATTTAGGATGAGTGTATATTCATCCCTTATAACACTTAAATAGCTAATGATGTTGATAGGGCTTTGTCTTAGCGCTCTATGGTTGGTTAGCCTACAATGCTCTATGCGGAAATATCACCACGCATGTGACATATGTTGCGAGTGTATGCTCTGTTCTGTCTCAGCAAATGTATGTGCGCCCGCGCATGTGTGTGTCTGTGTTTGCGAACAAGTATGATCCTGATACGATGAAGGGCAGGGGCGGTAGAAGCATCCATTACATTCTTGCACCGTCATGGTTGTAGGGAGGGCCTGTTGCCGGGTGGAGCTTGTTTGTACTGCCTAGTTCCATGGTGGTAACAATGCCAAAGAAGCTACACTGGCCACGATTGGCTAAAAACCATCCAATCACATTGTGAGGAGACAAGCATGGAAATGCTGTACTATCCCAGGATTTGGAATATCTCTTTGGCGTTTTTCTACATATTCTTGGAATTATTTGCTGTTTTGTGCATGTCATGCCATTATTTGTGATTGCACATCAGACACGATGTAAAGTTTTAAACAACTGTAAGCTTACCTTTTCATGACTATACACGGAAACTTTTTTTACATGGAACACTATAATGGGTAGCACAGCAACTGACTCATACTTTAATGCACGCTTTCATATGGTAATATTTTACTCATAGATCATTTAAGAAACGCTGAACACTCTTATTAGTATTCATAACTCCAGTCGCATATAGGGAAGAAGCTTGACAGCACGGTGATGGCGCGAGTCAACAATTACCCGATGGGCGCTCCAAATGACAGGGTAGAAGTCAGCCGTCCACCATAGCCACTCACCACGATTGATGAGTTCATTTTTCTCTCTCCGGCTTGCCTTCCGCCTTTTCTGCCCCTCTGTTGCTAAGAAAATGAATGGCCTCCGCAAAATGGAAGAATCATGCCCTGAAAGAATTCCCTTAACAATACCATTGAGGCATATTTATTTCATCTTAAGAGAGCTCTGGGGTCACCCTCCCATCCCTCCCCAGTGACATTTTACGACTTGACATTTTGTGACATTTCCAGTTAAATAATGCTGATATTCTCGCAGTGGAATTAAAAAGCGTGTCTAAAGAGACGTCAGCATTAAAGCTTGCTCTCTCTCTCTCCCCACTTTCACTTTCTTTCTCGTTCTCTCTTCATCTCTCTCTCTCTCTCACGCACCATGCAGCAGGATGTGCAGGTTTACATGTGTTTCTTGCTAAATGTGGCTCCCTGCAGTCTTCAGTCATGATAAGAAGTTGGTTTAATCCAAAGGGATTACCAGGAATTCTTCTTCAGGAATGTGTCACAGACAGGCAGTGTGTTTGGAATTCTGAGTAAAGCTTACAGAGGAAGTTTGAACTCAACTTTACTTTGATTGCGAAGCAGAGCTAGTCATTCGTACTTCCCTCATCAACATTGGCATTTAGTTGCTCTCTTTTGACAGCACGTTATGTGTAAGAACTCAACCAATGCTTTTTCTGAAATAAATTTGCTACAAAGAGCATAGTCCCTCAAAATTGTAACTGTAATTAACAATGCACTTGCTCTTTAAATATTCATTGATAAATCAATCTCAGAAATTGTAGGCTTTAATTTTTTATATTTTGCAAGAGAAATTAATAGAATGTGACTTTGAATAAAAAAAAAACTAGAGCAAAGTACACATAATTGTTATTTCTTGGTAGAATAATGTAAGGGTTAGGATTTCGTCATACATTACCACCAAAGTAATAGATTATACAGTACAGGCTATAAATATGTGACTTCAGTTAACCCTACACCCACTCCTATTGTAAATGTTACCTGTCTTTCCAAACATCTTATTCTGCATTAAGTCGGTTCCAAACCCCCCAGTTACTTAGTGTAAACAATCCCTATAGGCCTCCCCTTCCTCAACATTTTTCTTACTTTTGAGATAATGTAAATGTTTTCTATAGATTCATCGGAACAGTTAAGCAAAGGAGGTACATGTTCTGGGATAACTCCAGTGGGAGTAGTAATATTGTGTACACAATGAAATCTCAAGTAACAAAACAGCAAAAAAAGCTGATACATGATTCATATGGTGAATTGACTTCTTGCGCCTCATGAGGATATATTAAAGTGAGTGTACTCGACTCACTGCTTGCTCTGGGGTTTGCTTTGCTAGCGGCCTCTTTACATTCTTAAATAGTCTTTAACTGTATCTACCAGTCAAGCCGCATTGGGTGTGGAGTATGTGTGCATGTTTAAAGTGCACGGGGATGATATCATTCAAAAGTGAGATTTCTTTCGACTCAGTCATAGGTGAGTCATGCGGTGATGGTACCATTTAACAGAACAGAGTTATTGGAGTACGGCTTCCCAGCTGAGGCTCTAGAGATGATGGCAGTGACTCACCTGCTTATTTAGTGCGGCTGTGTGTGGCTCTGCTTTAGTTTTGCTCAAATATTACCTGATCACCATACAGTATGAAGGTTAAGCTAGTCCAAATAGTAAAGCAATGGCAGGCTATAGCTTTTTGTACATCGAACATACCATGCAGTCCTTCTGTATACCAGCTATTCATCTATTTGAAGAAAAAAAAGGCGAGGACAACTGACAGAAGTAATGTGAAGCATTACGAATAAGAAGTTATGTATATTACATTAAGTATAAATGTATTAACGTTCGTCTAAAAGGTCGAATCCAACACTACTGCACACCTTTCCCGGGCTTTAACCTAAAGTAAGGGCTATTTACCTGTGGTCTCCCGTATGTTCTGTTCGTCCTTGGTAGAGGAGCAATACTTGGCTGTCGCCTGATTCACACACATCACCCGCGCTCATCATTGAGAATCTCCCCGTAAATAATCCATGATAAATATGCTGCAACACCCACCCATAAATCTTTGTCATTAGAGAGGCGGGATTTCATTTTCTGCTCGCCATTCCGCGCAGATAACGATCGGGGCTTAGGGGGCCGAGCGAGGAACAGGGTAAATACATGCAGTTAAAGAGGTCCCCAAGTACCAACTTTTCCGCGGCAGTCTCTCCTCAATTTGTCATGCTGCCCCCCAACCTACCTGGTGCAGTCAGCCTTGGTCACTTAGGCACCTGCTTCCCAACTAAGATGCTGGATGGTAGAAAGTAATTGATTGTAATCAAAATGTAAAGTAAGTCGGAGCCGTCCCACTAAGGGATGTAATAGTTTATTTGACTAGAGAGGTGAATCAATCTTGAGGTATTGACTGCACGATCCTGGAGGATTAGGGGGCCAGAAGGGTCACCCAGCGGACCACTCGGTTTGCCGTGCACAGGCCCGACCGTTTGGATAAGGTCCCGGCTCCAAAGCCATTTAGCATATTGAATGGAAATTAACCTTTGTCTTTTTGGGAGCCCAAGACAAGCAAATCCTCTTTCATTTTGTTAATTCATTAATTCATTACAGCGGAGAGTAAAGACGTGGCTTCTGAAGATGCTGTGATGCACACTTTTAATGTAAACTTTGCAAAAGAGTTCTCTCGCTTGCATTTGCAGAATAAAGTGCCTGAATGCGATGTGTACAATATCCTGAGCAAGGCAGGCAGTAGTTTCTGAATCTGAATGACACCAACAAAGAATTAATGTTTCCCATTGCCGGGAAGCCAAAGGTATAGCAATTGTTTGCTGTGTGTTACTACTATAGGTAGACCTCTTTGTATAGATATTAATTGGTTTTAAAATTAACCGTTTGATCATGGCAATAATTGAGGTCCTTAGCAGTTAGTGACCAACAAGGAAAATCCGCTACAAAGCTGTTTTTGCAATAATATTTCACTGAAATGTATGTTTTTGAAGCTCAAATCCATGTGCTTACGGACAGCCCGGCCTTATTTTTCAAGCATCTTAATCAAGGCAGACCAGAGGATTCAGTCGTTGAAATTAACGACCACGTTCCTGATTGCACCATGAAAGAGGGCCCTTGTTATGGCTGGGCAAGGACAATTTACACACTCTAATCTTCTGAATGTGAATGAGACTCTGATCAATTAGCAACGTTACCCAGGAAACTGATTGGTATGTGGTCAGGCACTCACCCACCAAGGTAGCACCGTGGCAACTGGGATGACCACACACATACACGCAGACCCACACACACACACACACACACACACCAATCAGTACCTTAGAAACACACACACACATACACTTGTCGGACTCTCATGTTGACGCAGTTGTTCCAATGTCAAATTAATTAGCTCTGAATAGCATCCGCCATCATTATTTTGCGTTTTTCTCCCTGAAAAAAATTTGTCTATGTTGTTCCAGCCCGGTCCTGCGTGCATATTTGAGTTGGCGAGGGCGCCAGTTGGAACTTAATGAGGACCTCTGTTTCAATTTCAGGCCTTGTCAGGATGACAGCTGCACCAAGGTTACTATTTGAGTTGTGGGAGTCAAGATGTGAGGAACTGCTGATTAGAGAACAGTATAAACCTTTGTCCCTGGTGTGTCGACCCTGTTGTAAAAATGGATAATAGGCACACCGCTGTCGAATACATGAGAGTGATATGCTCTTTTTTGGGGAGTGGGGAATTGCACATAAGATGTTGTGTGGGAGGGGAGGGGGGAGGGTTAAGGGACTTACACATGTAGGAATTATTTTCCGATAGGGTGGCAAAAGATTTGAGCTGCCTGCTCATCATATAATAAGACTCCTCCACTGCTGATCCATGCGTTGCAAAGTGTTTAAAAGAGTCCAGCCACCCACACATTGATACGAGCGTGTACCCTTGTCCTAGGACTCCGTTTTTACTAATCGTGTCAGAGACCGGCGTTCACTGAAGCCGATTTTGTAGCTTCACAGAAATCCCCCAGTGTGCTTCTTCTAATAGCCAGGAGTGTTAGTGAACAGAACGCCTGCCAAGACATTGCCACTTTGAGCAACGCCTCAGTGGTTAATGGATGCCCTGGATAACGCCCATTTTCTTTGCCTCGTGGCACCAGTTTTTCCCTCACCCACTTCCTTCTCCGTCCCAGTTTGGCTGCTGGGCAAGACCAGCTCTCGTGGGTCTCAGTCTGTGCACACATTATCAACTGTAGGCTAAACGCTTGGACTACAGCCAGATGCATGAGAGTCTCCCACCCACCAATCACTGGACACCAGGAAAATACATTTTAAATAGAACTTGAGGATAAAGGCTGAAGGAAAGCTATTTTTCAGTAATCAATACTGCATTAACCTTTTTTTTACCATGGGATGTGCCAAGCGTGGAATCAAGATACCACCACTAATGTTTTGTGCATTAAACTGCGAGCGGCATGATTACTTTGTCTATTTGTGCATGTCTATAGAGAGTTGTTCTTGTTGACAGCGCCATTTGTCGAGGAGATACCACAAAATTCATCATAGTCACCCTGCGGTTGTTTGGCAAATTCATCATGTCATTACTTTGCCCACACAGGGGTCTGGAAGGGACACTGTTTTGTGATATAATCAGATGGGATTTTTTTTGTTTTCAGAAGGAAAACAAAAAAGCTTGTCTGTATAGAGCAGAATCTGAAATAATAGCAATGCCAAGGACAAAAAATGTATATCTAAATTTTGAAGTGCTTCAGTGAAGGACATGAAAAGGTCTTCATTAAGTCTTGATCAGAAAGCCATTTACCTCGGGGCCTCAGTGAGACCGGACCCTTAATCTGTCGGACGGATAATTAATATCTGCTTATTGAGTAAATGAAAGTCATTATCTTGATTTCCTGTGGATAATTTCTCTGTCTGTGTCTCACTGCGGGGACATTTTAGGATGAGGGCCACTTCACTTCAGCAGGTATTGATTGGGGTCTTAATATATGCCCCCAAATACCTCATGGTGCTGTCTCATGGTTCTCTTTAAGTACTGTTTGCCTGTGTTATTATAACAGGACAGGCATAATTATCTAGATCACATTAAGCTTATGCTTTTAAACTCTTCATTATATTGTGTTTTGTATGGTAGCTCCCTAATTAAAAGCATAATTTATTAAAAACAAGTTAGGAATAATAAGTATTGGATGAGGGGTGACGATGCCTCTATTAGACCTGTGGCAATCACCTAATGTCATACAAGCATTAAGTCGCACAATTTATAAAGGAATTCATTGACATTGAAACTGGACTTCAAAACAAAGGCCTCTTCTAATGCATTGTATGATAAGGACATATCAAAGACCTTGACACTTCTTGTTAATGTACTCCATGTTCCAGCGATGGTGGGGGTGGGGGGGGGGGGGGGGGGGGGCAACTGCAGTGCTTAACACGTGCAGAACATTTCCAGTGGACTGTTGTAGTACGGTGTGTTATTTCCCCTCCAGGATTTGTAGTCCCGTTCTCCCATGCAGAGCAGCGGCTGGTCTCTCTATCCCCCACCTGCTGTTAGCCCTCCGGGGTGAGTGGAGTCTGTGGCGCTTATCACCCAGACGGACAACCAGGGGGAGAGGCTGCCATGGCCAGGCCCCCGTGCCCCCGCTGACACGCATCCGGCCGGGGGCACCGGTACTCGGCTGCTCCCTGTCGTCTCGCCTGGCGGGTGGCCTTCATTTGGCACTCACCCGCGGGGGATGTGCCTCCACCCAGCTGAAGCAAAAGAGAGAGGGGGGGGGGGGATCAGTAGGACTTCTGATCTAATAGGTCAAGGCATTACTGTGAGATAATGCAATTGATGGTGTTTTTCACACTTATGCGGAGAGCCAAGTAAATATACAGTAGGCATGCTTGCAGGGGCTGATTAAAGCCTTGGGAGTACATTTTCATGAGAGGCTCCAAAGACAAACCCGGTGACTGAGATTACTGCTGTTAAGACGGCCATGTTTCTCGATGAGTTATTTATTTATTTATTTTTTATGAAAGAGCTGTAACATTGATATGGATGTGTCTCAAGCGGATTCTGGAGGCTCAGTCATATGCACAGTGACATGGGAGAAAGCAAGCGCGCATCAAAATAAACTGATATGAAATGAATCTCAGGTGAACAGGCCAGGCAATGCTCGCGGTATTTCCACTGTCACTTTCCACATCTCCTCTCCCATCTGTTGTTGTCAAGCCCAGAAAGAGATAAGCCGTTGGTCTTCAGAGCGCCTAATAATTCCGTCAGCTTTTTTCCGCTGTGGCCCCCCCTATCTGAGAGAGGAGTCAGTCAAAGAAAGAGAGAGATGAAAATAGGGGGAGGGCTGCGAGAGATGCAAGCAGGAAGGTCTTCTATTAGCTTCGTTGCAAAAAGCCGTTTGGCAGTGTCTGATGTTGAGCAGCTACCTGATACTCAGGGCCTCTGCTGTCCTGTTGGGCTCCCCTTAGGGAGCCAACGCTCACCACAGGCTGACAGCCAGCTTTATCTCGACATCTCCATCACTCACAGGCGTTAGACCTATCCCCCCCACCCATTCCCAGCTGTCTTGTCACGCTTCAAGGAGCGCGCGCTCCGAATCCCTCCTCCTCCCTGCACCCCCCCCTCCCAACCCCACGACCCCTACCTCCATTCCCACCTTGTTATGCAAGCTGCCACCCATCACAATTGCCGAGCACAAATCCAATGCCTTTCACACACGTTCACACCCACACACACACACACACACACACACAAACCTAAATGAAATAGGTGATGAATGTCTGTGGTAACGGGGGCTCCAGCACAGGACGAATAAGGTATCTCGCTTTGACAATACGGATCATACAGTGTTGGAGTCCAAAGCAATTTCCTCTGCCTCGCTACCATCGTCACTGCCGCCTCGGCAACGGACATACATCCTGAGACGGTGGAGATTGGTGGCCTGCACACTGAATATTTCATGAGGAAGGAAAGGTTAGATAAGATCCTTTAGTGCATATGAGATACAGCGCTTCCCTAACTGATCTCCCCTCGGACAGAATGGGAAAAGGATAAATCCGAATGCTACTTTAGAATGTGACTCCGGTTTTAAATAACGTCTGGTAAGAAAGCAAAGGCGCATGGGTTTTGGTTATCTGAACAGGCAATGAAAATAGAGGGTTAAGCCACGGTGTTTTTATACCCAACCATGCTACTGCTACTGTATGTTTGACTCTCAATCAGGTGTTCGGTATATTCAGTAATATCATGATAGTGATAACTTGCACTGCACATACATGAATTAACTCTCTGTTACAGCAAACTCATTTTTTAGACTCATTAATGTGTGTATTCTTTTAAATACATCCAAACAGAAATATATACAAATATATGTAAATACATTGTATTATAGTCCCTAATCTTAGATAAATAGCATGCCCTGAATGATGTACTGTATTTGTGGGAAAAGAAATAGCACAATCGGCAACGCTGAGTCAACCCTACTATTATCTTCTTTCTTTAGTTCAAAGGTTGACAAATAATCATAACATTACTCGCTTTTACAGCAGAGCTCCTATCAACACTATCATTGAGTCAGGTGAAAGCGGCCCCAACGTGATACTTGGGGTTATTACCCAAGATACCTTTCTGGGAGAAAAATTGCTATTTGGTCATGCTTATTGGCTGAGGGGAGCCGCCAGTGGGGGACTTCCAATGTACGGGGGAGTGTCGGGGGAGGAAGGTAAAGCCAGTAAATGCTCCTAAGGGAATCCTATAGTTGGAGCAATCCACAAACATTACCATAATCACGACTAAGCCTGCCAACTGCAGAGCCCCAAAGCTTGTACATGGCGAACGACATGTTTGACTTCTCAGCTGTAAAGGTCAGGCGCACTTCTTGAAACTCTGATAAAAAAGCTGAGGCTGCCATTTCCACTCGCGTTCACAGCTGTGAGATTGAGGTGTTTTGACAGGAAAGTGTTGTTTTCTCTCGTCTAACACAGGGAAGAGACAAACAACTCAGGAACACCTTATTAGTGGGAGAGATCAACTTCATATTTGTTGGTATTCAGAGCAGTAGTTTTCTATGCTCCACTTTTTCGTGAGATTGAAATCCTTTTGATTCCCAGATTTATTCACTCCTAATAATAAGAAGATGAGGAACAGTATTTGTACAGCACTTTCTTAACACAATGTTACATAGTGATTTAACAACGACAACACCACAACATGTGTTCTATCTCTTATCTATTATCCACGTGTTCACATGTCAACAAATATGATGCCCTGACCTTTTATGATCCATAATCAGACAGGCGTCCCATTACACTTAAGCTGCACCAGTTTCATCCCAGCACCGCCACCCGGGTCTCATTTTGGGCCCTTCAACTGTGCGCCCTCTTTGACCTGCAGGTCATAATGCAAATGAGGCTCTGTGGCGATGATGATTTGCGCTGTAAACAAAATGGCTTTCCATTTGGTTTTAACGCTTCTTGCAGGGCTGACCGCTGGAAATGACTCACCGTTTGTTTGGTGGCGGCAAGGCGCACCCACCCACATCCATGTTTGGAGTGCTTTCACGGTTGAGGGCCTTTCCTCTTTGTGATTACTCATTAAGGGGGCTTTACTGGAGTGAGCGTTGATGGTACGGCGACCCGGTGAGCTGGGAAATGTGACCCTGAAGTGCTCGTCAAAGTTGAAGGGCTGTTGAGGTATAGTGTGGAGCCCAACGCTGAATGACTAATTGTATTGGCTAAATGATACTGTACATGGCTAGGGTGTGTATTTAATTTAGCACGGACTCCATATCCTCCTCCCTGAGACTAAACAAAACCTGTCAAGCTAACATTGCAAATGTCTCCTGCTCTACACCACTTCACTGCGTCTATATCTCTCAGGTAATGGCAGTAAGACAGAGTTCCAATATATTCTCGTGGAGAAAAAAGCGTTCAGCAAACAAGCCCAGGAGGAGCGTGGGTTATCACCTTCCCCTTTGACATCATGTCTCAAGGACATGCTCGATGTGGAAGGCAGTGCCCGCTCAACTCATTTGACGGCTCGTACCCACATGCTTAAGCCAGATAAATATGCATGTGTCAGTCAGGTGGCGTGCAACCTGGCAAGGTTGCTGTACAAGGACGAGCATTTGTAAACCCGGCAGGGACACAGCTCGTGTTGTAGCATGCGGTGATAGGACATATTTTTTACCATTAGAGAAAAGTGACCTCTGGCAGCTTGAATTCATTTGTGTCACTCTAGGAGGGCGAGAGCAAGGGAGTCTGGGTATAAGGATTATGATATTGTACGTTTATCTAAGAAAAATATATTTTTTTATAAACTTATGTCCGTATTAGTTCCTTATAACAGTTGGAAATGTATTCATTTACTATATCTTAACAAGTGTTTTAGAACTGTGACTATATTTAACAACCAAGGGTTTTGTTCACAATGTCTGAATAAACAACTAAAAACACTTTGTGGGTGTCAACATTTATTCCTTTTCATCTTCCCCAAATGGTCTCCTAATGCTGTTTCCTTTCATAGTTAAATGTTAAATAAAAATGGTGTGTTTGGACAGAAGAAGTCCTTCCCTTAATTTTATTACTTTGGCTATATGAGGCCTCCTCCCGTCTCAAATGGGTAATCACTACATTTCCCAGTGACGCCTGCTTGGCTAAGCAGTTTTAATACACAAATCAATTTTGCATTACCCCCTTCTGGCTGTGAGTGCTCATAGTGTGAGAGCCATGAAAAATTGATGGGCCTCAACATGCAGATTGCAGCCCCCGTGTGTCTTAAATCTGGCCAGCGTCACTTTATTTTTGTTTTTTTTATACGAACATGTCATGGGAGGTCGAGGAGGATGTCGGCTGTCTTTTTAGCATCTGGATTTCCTTTGACTTTTGGTACAAACAAACAACTTTTTCCTGGAAGTTGATTTGCTGAGACAAGGGGGACTGGGAATTCTTTCCACGTGAAGACTCCGTGGGGGTTTCAATGTAGTTTTCTACCCACGTTTCTTTATGAGGGGTTAGAAGTAGAGGTGACCATGTTATTACTCTAACTGACATTGGATTGTATAGCATGGTGTTGGAACGGTCTGTCTATCTCATTCGCACACCCACCCAGCCACACACACTGAGACACGCACACTGAGACACGCACACACACACACACACACACACACACACACACACAAACACACACACACATTCACAAACACAACAACAATATATGAGCATTATTTCAACAGCGATGATATTGAAATGCCTAAGCCCTAATGACCACATACTGTGTTTAGTTTGTTTTCCAACGGCAATTATTGTGTTATTTCGTGTGCCACGTTGTATTCGAGTAGGTGATGACTTGACTGCAGAAAGACATTATGCCGCCCATAATTAGCTTTCACTATGAAATGAAGCTATCAGGGGAGAGAATGAGGAAATTTCACACTTTAGAAATTAGATTTTGCAAGGTGCTGCGTTGGTGTCCTTGAATACCAAAAGCTTTTTATTCCTCCACATCGACACCCTCCCTACCCCTTAGACAATGGAGTGCAGACAAAAATCTGCGATGAATGGCAAATTTTACTCCAGTGGCACTTTTGACTTGCTAACTGCTGCGTTTGTTAATGTGTAATGACTTCTTTCAGTCTTCAAATAAGGTTGATCCTAATCATTGGTGGTGTGTGACCTTACCAAGGAGTTAGCATTTAGATTTGCTTCTTTTCTTACACCGTGGTCAATGACAAGGTTAAGTTAATTGGGCCTTAGGGTCACCTTAGTGCTAATAGAAAAGCTAAAAAGTCTATGCATGGCAACTTTGTGTTACGAGGGATCTATCTGTGCATTAGGTCATAGCGATGAGGTAGACATACATTTAGACACCATTTTGCTCATTCCACTATTCTTATACATTACAGAAAAAAAGTAGATAAGCTCACATAATTGGGTTACAAGATGTGCACATACCTGCACCTAACCTAATGGTACAAAAAGGCCTGAAGATGAACAAATCTACACCTTCCTTGTGCCAATGAGGGGTTTGTTGCCATGGTAATGGTAATGTCACTTGAATGGAGAAGATGGGAAGATGGCGGGTGGGATGCATTTCATATGCAGGTGCTAGGTAGAGAAAGTGGTATAGATAATGGAATCAATTTCCTGTGATTTCTGAAGCGTAGAACTGGTGCGCAAAAATAATAACGGAATTTAATGAGGTAGGGCTAAACATCCAGCAGTTACCATTGGCTATTTGAATTCAGATATCAACTCATTCCTTCAAAATTTAAAAAAGCTTTTTTCCCCTTAATAATTTGTCATAATTCCATATACATGTGTTCTGTTACGAGCAAAAACCTGTTGGACTGCCATGATGGCATTTCTAAACCCAATGCTGACTTAAATCACCCTCTGTTTTGATGTCTTTGGGTCTACATATCCACACCACGCTGTACTGTGAACTCCACGTAATTGATAGATGAGAAACAGGTCATTACAGTTCAGTATGATACTGCTTGTTAAAACAAAAACATTGTTCAGATCTGTTCGCTACAATATTTGAAAACCTCCTACTCAACAGTATGTGCCGGCAAGCACGTAGACAGACAGTAGTTTGGTAGAGAGCAAGCATGGCCTAAACCTGTATTATCACCCTAATTTATTTATGCCTAGATAGTGGGACATATTTTCACAGAGGAGGAGATTGGCGTTTAAAAGTCCCTTAGGATGTGTGTGTGTGTGTGTGTGTGTGTGTGTGTGTGTGTGTGTGTGTGTGTGTGTGTGTGTGTGTGTGTGTGTGTGTGTGTGTGTGTGTGTATGGGTGTGTGTGAGTGTGTGTGTGTATGTGTAAATGTGAGAAACAGAGAGCGATTAAGTGTGTGTTCGATGTAGTTCCTCCGTATGTGTCGGCGGTTTGAATCTCAGACACTACAAACTCCTCTAATTAAACTCAAGACAACAGAAAGCAGCTCTAATTGACTGAACCGTATCGATAATGTTTACAATTTAATGCATGGCTAGATTGAAGCCTTTACTGCGTGTAGCACATAATCTGATCAATTTGGGCCCTGCCAATGTATTTGAGTATCTGATGGTCCTGGATACAGGTCAATGAAAACGATTTGTCTCTCTCCTGCCATCTGCTCGGCTCAATACTAACATGCTTTCCTCGCACTTTCTACCAACACAGCTGTGTGGAAAGCAGTGTCCAAACAAGAGGCGGCGTTGACCGAGAAGGGTCAACAAAATCTCCCAAGGCCCGACTGCAAACCTTTGTAAAAGGAATTTGTAACGTCAGCTACTGTATGAGAGGTCATGGGAGGGAAAATGTCAAATAATTGACATCTGTCTCAGTCGACATTGAATACTTGCAAATTCACAAAATCTTTGGTCAGCACGCAAGTCAATATCTAATGGGATTGTCCTGTGTGTCACCCACAGTCACCTCACACACCCACACCAGATTGTCCCTGCCTTCCTCCCTGCTCTTGAACTTGTGATATTGTCGTCTCCGGGTGCTATCTCTTGAACTTTTGAATGGCTCTCGTGTTTGCTTTTGGCAATGAGGTGAAACTGTCTCTCCCAGCATCACCTGTCAATTCCCCCTTACCCAGCGTCAAGCTGAAGGGAACAGCTTTGACAGGAGATCAATTTGATTTTCCTGTTTTCTCTGTGTTGGGGCATGTGTGTGGTGTGTGTGCTCAAGCACATGCCGTTAAAGGTGTGTGTGTGTGTGTGTGTGTGTGTGTGTGTGTGTGTGTGTGTGTGTGTGTGTGTGTGTGTGTGTGTGTGCGTGTGCGCGTGCGCGCGCACGTGTGCGTGTGTGTGTGTGTGCTTGAGTGTGCCGGCCACACATGACTGTGTGTACATTTTGTGTGGTTGTTTGTGCCTGATTGCGTGCTGGCCTGTGCTTCGTGCCAGCATGTGTCTTTACGCATGAGTGTGTGTGCATGCAAGTGTGGAGGAGAGCATGTGGGCCACCAAAGACTTCCACCCACTCCTAAACCCTGACCTTGTCCGCTAACACACACAATGACTACCTCTTATCCTTTGATTAGTGCTTCATCCAATCGTTATGAAACCTTAGTCAAGAAACAGGACACTGGCTGCCAGGCCACACTGCATACAATCGATCGACAAATGTCTGACCAGAACTTGAGATCAGTTAAAAATGGATTCCTTCTGCTCTATGCACTATTTCGGGGAATATTGGCTTTCAATGTCAACTCTGGGGATAGACAGGGACAATACAGTATCTTTCTGCTGGAATGCATGGTGCTTTTTTGGATCTTATCAGTTTAGTCAATGCAGTCCTTTCAAGTCCTTTCCTTTTTCAAGTTCAGCAAGATCCTTCATTGCATTCCACTGTATTTAGGGTTTATATGTTTAAAATAAGGCCCCGTTCGATCAAATATCACTGCACATACCATAGATGTGAGAATATTCTCTTTTCAGACATAAAAAACATTCTTCTCTCAGATGAAAACTGCTGTATCATCTAAATATTTTTCATGTACTGACTGAAGACAGTATCTCCAAAGGTGGAAATGGTATTAAGCTTCACTTATAACTACATAAAATCATACTCCGACATATAAGAAAATAAATCCTTGAAACTACATACTCAGATTTATACAAACCTACATATCCCATATTACCCTATTTTTTGAGCATCATGGCTCAATAAGACCATGCAGACAGAAAGACATGAACCAAAGCGTCATGGTGATAAGCCTAGCTCTGTGAAGTGAGCGAATTGGTGGTTCAGATGGGGTTTACCCCCAAACATTTATGAAAACCATAACAATTTATTTGAGATACTTTGTTTGAGATAAGTAACTGATATGAGTAAGAGTTGTTTTACTAAAATACATAAGGAACTAAGTTGCAGTATAGACTTAGAAAATTTAAGATATATTTACAAATATTTGATTGCATTGAAGAACACATGAATTCAACTTTCAAAAATGTGTGTAGTTTTTGTATTTTTGTGTTATTGTCACAGAAAAAGCAGAGCTTATAGCTATGGAAATGGCGTGATCATTCAAATTTGCACAATTTAGTGTGAAGCCCACATCTTGACAAACCACGTAATTTACTCCATAACTACCACAAAATGAAAAAAAAATATCATTAGTAAACAAATACCATAGCAAGAAAACATGAACATGTTAACATAAAAGACATGTCCTCCCATCAAGTATCTTAAGCAGAGCTCGCCTCTGTGTTAGCTGACATTTATCTTGAGCAAAAGGTACCATGTCTAATTTTATTTCATGGCACTTCCTTACAAAGCAATCCCCTCAAAGCACTCAAGACATTCTTGATGCAGTAAGACAAGGGTAATGATGCAGCTTTATTTGTATGGCATCTGTAACGCAATTGTGTGTGTGCATTTGTGCGTGCCCAGGTTTCTGTGTGTCTATGGGTTCACGTTAGAGATGGCGAAGCAAAAGAGAGACATCGAAAAGAGGGAAACTGTTAAAGGAGAATGGAAAAGATGCGAGTGGTCCATCTATGAAGTCGCCATTAAATTGTCAGTTATGATGGATGTTCCGCCTTTTCTGCATTAACTGGTACATTAGAAGTCATTAATTCTGCAGGAAGTGCACTGGAGATCAGAGTCTCCCAGGGGGGTCTCACTGCCTTCATAAAGCAGGAGGGGAAAAGGGAGAGGAAAAAATGGAGGGAGAGAGATGGTGGACTAGCAACATCTTCTTGAGAGAGAGAGTGAGAGAGAGAGAGAGAGAGAGAGAGAGAGAGAGAGAGAGAGAGAGAGAGAGAGAGAGAGAGAGAGAGAGAAAGAGAGTGAGAGAGAGAGAGAGAGAGAGAGAGAGAGAGAGAGAAATCATGCTCCTTGCAGCATGATGACCAATTCTGATGTAGATGACTGCTCGGTGATTTCGGTGGCCTTGAGCAAAGAGAATGAAGGGGGAGCTTAGCATTTCTACTGTTTAAAGAGCTTGCTCTTAATGTGGGGCCCCGGACGGGCATCTGTGGTCCAGTGTGTGAAAGTGAAGACAGAGCTGGCGGAAAACAAGACACTTTAGAGAACATGGCGTTCAGGTCTGACAAAGGGAGAAAGAACAACACCAGTGCAAATCATTCATGTTTTTAGAATCATTTCCATGTGGAATCGTGTATCAAAATCAAAATGGATGGTTTTTTTTCTATTTGTCTATTTGCAGCTCAATACAACTGCTCTCAACAGGAAAAAAAAGGTCCATTTGTTGAAAAGGGTCATGTTTAGGCTAAGTAACAAAAGACGTGTGTCTTTGCCTTTCCAGATGATGAACAGCTTCGCTCCGTTTGCTGTACACTAAACCCCATTATATGCCAACGGATCCCTTGATATAGAGCAAAAATGTGTTGTTTTTTTTAAATTCCTGTTGTTATTATTCAACTCAGTTTGTCAGAAGCCTAAGTGAGAGCGGTGTTGAGGAAACATTTTGAACTGAGCTGAGTGAGCAGCAGCACTTTACCCCTGACATCTATTTTCCACTCGTCAACCACAAAGCAACATTTCACTGACAATTAAACAACAATTACCGAGCACAGTGCACTTTTGTTGAGCGACTGGAAATTGCCCACAACACCATGTGTCTCTCTTTTTCACTGACCGGCCGCTTTCTGAGACAGGCCCAGTCATTAGAAAGTAGAACCTTGAAAAGAGCATTATCATTGGGAGAGGGGGGAATAAAATACCCCCCCCCCCCCCCCCCCCCCCCCCCCCGAGCATTGGAACATGAACGCATTTGCAATCCAACTCTGACACAGTTGTGTGGCATACTTTTTCTTCTTATGTGTCCGGTGCACCTTGGTCTGTGGGCAGGGAGTCAAATGACTCCGTCGGGACTTTAAATAGTTCCATTCTTCCCCCCGACAAGTTATTTTTTCCTAGTGAGTGGCTCTGTGCTTGTGCATTCCCCACCATCTGGTGTGTTTACTGGCAGTAAATGTGTTAGATGGGGGTCAACAGGGACGAATGGAGAAAGGAGCCCCCGTGTCAAACTGAAACACGGTGCCCAACAACAGCCCACCATTCGCTGCATTGCTTTGGGCGACCATGACCACTGCCAGGTATTTATCATGTCGAGACAGGAGGTCACAGGCGAGTTGTCCATTGTTACCGGCCCCATATTTATCGTCAGGCCTCCCAGGTGAAGATCACAAATGGCTTTTCTCCTCTTTACTTGCTTTTTATGCTCCCTTATACTAAACAGAGACATGCGAAGAAATTGCTCCACGGTCAGATATTTACGGTTTCTCTCTGTTCTAGGCAGCTGATTGGTGGCTGCAGGGTAACGCCCAGGCAGATGACAGTTTGATACATTCAGGTGAATTTGGTGGTTTGACTTTGGACAGGTTCAATCTACAGTGGTTGCCTCACTCCATTCCAGTATTTTACTGAACATAGAACTGCTGTTAAAATGAAAAATAGCATCATCAACTGCTCACTGAGGTAGACCTTGACAAGTCATGAAACTGTCCATACGAAGGGATGGTCAATCATTAAGGCCAATTTAAAACAGTTTTCAAAACAAATCATAGTTCTATTAACTACTGATACTTCGATGTATAAATACATTTTTTACTGTAGAAATTACTCTCAAACACAAAAGGGGGGCCATCAAAGGCACAACATTTTATTGTTTGGTTGTTATTTCTTATAAGACCTATTTGAAATTCCTATTTTGCTTCACATGCAAAATATGCCCGTCTAATACACCTAGAATGTTTAGTCTGCATTGGACCATGTCAAGGTCAACTATGCTAGGTTTATGAACTTTAGCATTCAAACGAGATCAAGCTCCAAATGTAATGCTCCCATTGATCCATTTGACGTTTTTTTTAAAGCATCCTTTTCTGGTGACGAGCGTGGAAACAAAAGTGGAGTGACCCTGAGGGCATTAAGCGTGCCAAACTCGCACTTCAGCACTCCACTTCAGAGCAGCCCACACGTTCTGAGCGCTGAGAGCTAAATAGAGGGCCCTCTTAGTACCAGACCTACCCCTGCAGCCAGCTGACCTAAAGCAGGCTTTCATTGTCTCTCAAGACCCTCCCGGCGCACAGTGGAGCCCGACTAATTGCTCTTTTAAAAAGTGGGAAGTGGGCGAATCTTCAATTGTGCAGCATCAGCATCGGATCGATTGCCGCTCTCCAGAACATGTGCTTCCAGTCCAGCGGTTTATAGGCTCCGTCTGAAAGAAAGAGATCTGAGAAGAGAAATGCTTGATAAAATTGCCTACACTATTGCCACTCATACATTAGGGCAACCTATAAATAAATCACGGTTGATGTGAAGGTGTTGTGTGATACAAGTTCTGTATGTTTTCACATTTATTTGATTGTCGACCAAAAATATAGTTAATTTTGTATTCATGATTGTAATGGATCATTTTCAATCTGTGACAGAAAATAACCAATTCATAAGAGGGAGAAACCGTGAAATTATCAATCACAATTTTATTGATGACAACAGAGTCTGAGTCAGAGTCTGTACACAGAGAAATTACCACAGTCAGATCAGTCTAACGACATAGCAAGGTCTGATTAGTTGACAAGGTTGAAAGGAGTATATCGGTCTGGGATAAACAATCATCCCATTGGTCAAGGTGGAAGGGAGTGGACGTAATCAACATTAATAAGGACACATACATAGGACACGTTGACATCATATTATGTTATGTTTAAGACACAAAACTTTTTCCTTCAGTGTCTCCAAAAGGCACATACTGTCTCTTTCGTGACCTGGTCTTCACTCTGACCCTTCCCTCACATTAGAACAACAGCCTAGGCTTGAACATCTGTGAGGATGCCAACATTTCCCTTACATGGAACAACCAAAGCGAATTGATGTGTATGATATTAACAAGGTTTCATTACTAGTGTTATGTGTGTTGATAAAAAAAAATTCTGAAATAAGCTGCAGATTTAAATACATGAAAGATCTTTGAATGAGTAAATGTTAAGAAGGCGTAATTAGTCTCTCTAAGATCCAAATTTTACTGATATATATATTTTTTGAATAGTTCCACACAGAACACAGAGGGACACCCAATCCCCTATATGGGCTTGCGATGAAGTAAGACACGCTCAAACCAGGACCTGTGATATGTTTTCCAGTTGGAGGGGTGAGATTGCCCACTATTATACAGTGAATGGCTGATCACCCGTGACAGTAGCTTGCCCTTTGTTCCCAATTAGAATTGAACTGCAGCCACACGCCTGCAATCAGCAGGGAACACACCAGAGATTCTGCTGACTGAAAAAGTGGAGACAAAAGGTATGTTTGAGTCAAAGAATAGCAGGAATCATTTGTAATATACGGGACATGCTAAAGTAACAAAAGAAAGATGAATGAATCAAATAGACATTGTACAGCAAATGTTTTCTTAGTACTGCAAAAGGTTAAACAGGAGAAAACTTTGGACGTAGCATTTTTGTGAAAGAATTCTTTGGAGCGTTTTATTTTTCGCTTTGGTTTGTTTCTTAAAGTCTTTCATTTCTTTACGGTTTAATGTATCACAATGAGTCATATTGGCATGGGTAAAAACCTGGAGGTTGAGAATCTGGGACACCATCGAGAGGAAATATTATGAAATCCATTTGCTTCCTCGCAGGGAGCGTGCCAAAGTCTGTTGTTTAAGACAGCGTTCATCATTCTCAATAAAAGCCACACGTCCAATACCCTTTGAGAGAAGGTGTAATTACAGAGCATTCAGATTCAAGATCATGCAGGGCGCAAAATGGCTTGCCATAATAATGGAGAGTTCACTTTTGCTGTCATGTGTCATCCAACTGAATGAAAGGACGGAGAGAAAGAAAGAAAAAAATAACATTTCAAAGCCGTTTATTAAATATGGCAAGTACAGCTATCAAATACGACCTTAAACTTTTAAAAGGAAAGATATTGGAAATGAAATGATGAACTGTCAGGGAGAAAGTAGTAAGTCATTTCCTTTACCCCTGTGGCCATCTATGGCCTTTAGCGCTGCTCTGACTCTAATATTAGAAAATATTACATTTAAATGGTATCGTTTGCTACTGAAACCTGTTCCTTTTCTGCCCTCCCTCATTGTTTCATGAGAAAGAGGCATTGGAGGGAATCGTGACAGGTTGAGACGCAGTTGTAATTTCTTCCTAGCTTCAGCCAGGAATCCCCGCTGTCCTGCTGGCCTAACCCTTGAAACATCTTGGTCACACCATAAATGCATCAATAATTGAGTGGCTCACGGAGGGGGATGTGCTAAAAATGTTATGGCTTGTCATTATGTTGCCCCCTCTTCCCGCCCATCCCCACTCTCCTGAACAGTCTCTCTCCCTCCCTCGTCTACCACAGGAAGTGCTGTGATATAGTCTGGTCTCTCTCCCTCCCTCTTCTACAACAGGAAGTGCTGTGATGTGATCTGGTCTCTTGCGGGCGGGTGGTCCCACTGAGATTTGGTGGCTGTTGCTGGTCTGATGACATCATGAGCTACAAATCAGTCTGCTGTAGGTTATGGTACATGATCAACTTATAAACCCAGGAGCAAGTGGTTTACTTACAGCTAAAAGTCTTTGACCACTTACAGTAAATACATGGTTCATGTTTGAATTATATCCCTTGCTAAGAATCTAGATCTAACACATTTGTCATTAAGCAGCGCACACCTATCTAATTGTAACATGGTGTTCCAAATCCTTTGCAAGAAACATAAGAATGTTGCTTTTTTGAACAATACATTTTTTGGCTGCTGGAGAATATATTCTTCTCTGTCTGAAAAGTTATTTCTAAAATTGGTGTGTTTGCAAACATGGTTATGCTCAATTATGCTTAATTTAGAACTCTGTTCACATTTTGCAGTATATTCCTTGGAGAGAGCAGCAGTTCTGCAAATGATAATTGCACTAATTGCAAGTTTGTGTTTACTGAGCAATCCATAGCTATTTTGAGCTATTACTTTACTTTCACATTGTTTGATATAAAGCTACGACCGACAAATTATGGTCTTGGAAAATCATATTTCCAAGACTATATGATATTGAAAATGTGTGCCTTAACTTAATGTGTGCCTTAATGTTAACTACATTACTGGCGGATAAGAGAAAAAATATATATTCATTGTTATGATGATGTCATAATGTTAAAGAAGAATGAAAATTATCTTGGGGAAATAGTTACTGCATAAAATGTTAACTACATTTTCATCAGCTGTATGTCAATACATTTAAAATCTGGCCTTTTCATTTACCATCTTGGTACTCGAATAGCCATTAATGTCAGTTAAGTGTGAGGAACAAAATGTTGTGCCTAGACCTAACATTTATTCAATTTGTAGGGTTATGTCAATAATAATAATAATCAATAATTACCAATGATAATACTTTGTATTTTTGCTGTTTACTCTCCTATTGTGTTCTTGGGTTTCTTGGGTGAAATAAAGGCTGTTGTGCTAGCAGTACACTTGTACTTTCAAGGTAAATGTGTTTACATAAATATATGAAATGGTGAATTCGGGAAAGGTCACAGCCGTCCCTGACAGTCACAAGTTACTACCTTTCCTAACAATCCATTCTGGTAGGACGAACTAATAAATATTGTTCATTATTCATACTTCACTTATACCAGAGAGTGTAATTTAACTTCTTTCCAAGTTTAATTGTCCCAAGGTGAAGTGGCCTTAGTCTTTGGTGGACCAAACCGAGGAAAAGGAACTGACTAAACTCTTTATGCTGGCCCGTCTTGACAGAAGGCTATTTTGTTCCTCTTGGTGTCTGTCAGGCTCTTCTGTTTTCCACCCCTCCCTGCCTCTTCTCTGCGTTGTGACATGGTGGTCCTTGCATGTTCACCAGAGCGTAAAATATTCGTCGTTAAAGACAGCAGGACTTGGGTACCCGCTGCTCTGACAGCATCTGACGCCGTCTTTGCACTTTTTGACAGCCCTTTTCTACCAGCTAGAGCCTGGGTTTTGCAACATGCATACAGATTCTGCAAGTTGGTGACTTGCGGTGGAACCCCAACGGAGAACTGTCAAACACTGGCTGGCCCTCGAGTGCCCGTCGAGGCAGCCCGATCAAGGGATGAGTCCAGAATAATCCAACCGCCATGAGACATGTGGCACAGACTGGCCGCCACTTGCTTTCAAATGTGTCATAAAAACAAAAAAGATTTGGTTTACCATTTTTTTTTTTTTTTTTTTTTCAACCGTTGTGAATTAATCAGTCAAATGTATCTTTCAAAACCAAAAGAGTGTGCCTTGGAAACCTCTAGCATACGGGCATGTACACTAGGAGCACTCCGGGCAGTCTGTGCTACGTGGCTCTGCACTCATTGGGATTCTTTACTTCCATGTCATAGCCCACTCTCCAATTACTCTCCCCTTTCAACCCCCGCCCCCCCAACCATATCTCTCTCTCTCTCTCTCTCTCTCTCTCTCTCTCTCTCTCTCTCTCTCTGTGTCTCTGTCTCTCGTTCTCTCTCTTTGTTTTAGTCATACTGTATCACTCTCTTCAACTTTACTCCATTATGCCAGACTTGTCAGCGGGAGCACCCAAGGAGAGGGAGCTCACTTTCCATTCTTCTTCCCTTTGTCTTCTTGCTTCTCCTCTCCCTCGTTCTCACCCTTTTCCTCTCCTCCACCCGTGTCTGTGTGTCATCCTTCCCTTCTAATGAGAGGCAGAGATTGGTGCGGCAGGCCCCTGGAGTTTGACAGAGCTGCCCGTCGAGTCTCCACGGCGCTCTCTCTCTCTCTCTCTGCACCAGAGCTGTCGACTCCTGGCAGTTTGATTCTAAACTGTTCCCTCACGTCAAGCAGTTCCTCGTAGGCTGGCACGACGCGAGAAGAAGAGAATAAAACAAGGGGAAATGTGGAGTTTGTGGGGAACAATAGCAGAGGAAGTGGAGGATATCTGTTTCCTGGTGTTTCTTGCCTGACCTACTATGGTAATGATAGGGTACTGTTGGAGGTTTCCTAGGCAGCATGATTTAAATCCCCCCCAAAATATTACCTGTTACCTGATATGTGTGATTGCATGGACCACATCACCAACTCTGGAAAGGTTAGTAGTGGTATTTTCGGATCAGCCAAGAGATGGAAAATGTAGGCCATGTGTCTGCTGGTTAGTGCTGGCAAAGATCCCCCAGGTGACATAAAATGAAAGCCCAGTGTGACTTCACCTCTCTACTCACAAATCAGGGTCTCACCTCTCTACAAACAACTCTATCTTAATACCCTGTAAATGTGGCACACTTTCTGGGCTAAGGTAATCCCCCATGTACTTTTCTTTAATGAGAATCGTTTCATATACTATAATTTTATCCACCGCTGTTCACTTAGCTGTGTATGGATAAGTTATTAATTATTATCCTCAATGACTTTATACCATTCACAGGCTCTGAGTGATTCTGAGTAATTGCAGCGTTTTTACTGCCCCTTTGGAGGACCACCAATATGTGGAAGTACACTTTTCATTTTTGTTCAGGTAATTTTGTCACAGTTTGAAGGTGTGTTCCACAGCAGTAGTACAAAATGCATTGTATGTTTTTTCATATTGGAATTATTACTATATGTTTAACTTGGGAGTACCGTACTACAAGTTGAATGGTGTGCCTATTTTACTGAAACTCATAATAAACTGTTTGTATCTGAAATATTATCTTTTTCAGGTGTATGCTATTTAAGTGTCACAAGTAAGCTTATTTAGTTGTTTAAATTAGAATGTTTGTCTTTTTTGTTTAAATATTTGGTATAAGATGAACCTGAAAAAACTATTAAAAAACCTTGAGCTTAGTGCTCCCTTTAGCACTTTTAAGAAGAAAGCATGTAGTGTGATAACACAGCTTATTCAACACAAGTGAATATTTCTGTTATGTTTCCTGTACATAGCATGAGATTGGTAAAAATAAATAAATAAATAAATAAAGAATATAGATGGATGAAGGCAAAGAGATCGACCTACTCCTGAAACCCTCACGTCTCAAAAAGTTATTTTGTTAAAGATCTATCTGAAGAATAAAATCACTTGTGGCTTCTAAGACAAGATAATATATCCCCTGTATCTTAGGACAGAAGCAGTTGAGAACGCACTGCACATTGGGCTATGTAGTCACACGGCCTCCTGAGCAAACTCTTGTGGCAGGCTTGATAGGTCTTTATCACATTTTGACATGCCTAAATATTTGTTTTGTTTGTATTTCCATGTGATCCAGTATTCAAAGTACGGCCAAATAACACAATCTGAAGGATTACCTTGAACTAAAAGAAGACCTAAAGACATCGCTTTAGACCACCCTGCTTCTCAAATCTTACCAAATTTTCAACTAGTAGCTTGAAAATGTTATTTACTTATTTAATACTTATATAATACTAAACTCTAAACACTAGGTTTTTTGGTACTATGTATTGTGGAGCTTGCCTTGCAAATGTGCATTTTCACAAATTGTCAAGTGTAATGGCTTGCATCCCCCATCTCATGCCCCTACTTCCTGCGTAGTCTGCTGGTTTTCAAGAAAGACCCCATCAGAATCATAATAGACCTCGTTAGACTGCTATTGAACAGGCTTGGAGCTGGTAGAAGTTGGCCTCACAGCAGCTTCACTTTGTCTGTGTCCCTTTGGAGAATTAAAGATTAATTGCCAATTTCCCTTAGTTTTCAGCATTGATTAATTACAGTTAAGCTTTTCGGTGAATCCCGAAGATTAATGCTGTGAGATTTGCCCCTTTAGATTGTTATTGATTTTGATTTGCTCTAAAAAGCTAACCGCAATACTAAAAAAAAAGGTTTAACGTTCTAACTACCACCATTAAAAGTCTGTACACTTTTGTTGTTTTGCAATAAGGGCTCAACTTAGGGAGAAAATTGTTGATTGGAAGAAGTTACAAATAGCAACAAAAGAGCAAATACTCTACTACGCAAATACTGTTGAGTTCTAACTCTGGGAAATATACAATGCATGATGTTCGTTTTTGATATGCACAATGATTCCTATTGTTTTACACACTATATAAATACTTTCAATCTTGCTCCACTGTATTTACAGAATCAACGCTGTTCAGAGCATCCTTCCCCCAACATAAGGCACACTTATCTAGCTTGGACTCAACTCTTATGGCTTGTGTCTGACTTGACAGAAATACAATAACTGCTTTACCAGTATCACATTTCAGTCCAATCAAAAGATAAATAAAAATAACTGACACGTTTTCGTTTCAGAGGCAGCAGGGTCTTTATTAGGTCTCCACTGGGAGGTGGGCCTCCAAACAGGGGATCAAACTTATTCTGATCTGTCTGAGCGTGCAGCATTAGCCATATTCTTACAGGGAAACTCATGAAAGGAACTTCTGATGTAGTTGTGTCAGGGGAACAGCCACGAGATCTGGAAGCGCCTGATCTCCAATTCAATTACAGATCCATTTTATATGAGATATCTTTGCTGTAAGATGCATAGATGGTACTCTTTGAGATGGAAAAGTGGTAATTTGCGAGACCTATGTGTGATCTGCACAAGAGAGCGCCCCAGACTCCGGTGTTGCATCAAGTGGGTTTACAATGCAAGTCTCCGTAGAATACGTATTCAGAAGTGCAGGTATCTTTAACTTTGCATTAGAATGGGGGATATATTAGGTGTAAAAAAAAAAAGATCTGACTGCACAGGGAAAATGACAAATAAGCAGCAACTCACAGTGTAAAACTGCTCAAATAGCTTGTCCTACTTGTAGGCACTGGCATCAAGCTTATAGTATGTGTATGTATGTTTAATAGGTGTTGTGAAGACGTGATGCCTGACGCAGTGCTGAGGCCTTTTCAACCACACGTTCCAAGGGTTCTGGGCTCCGTTCACTGTCCCACAACTGCTGTGCTTTTGTTTATCTGTGTCCTGATTCTCTTTCCAAAACCCTTCCAGTTCAATTCGATTGACGCACACAAAAACAAAGAACTAGCTACTACCGACAACAAAAAACAAATTATCACTCACCGACCTATTGACTGGTTACAAGTACACATCTGTATGGCTCACCATCTCAAGCCTGATGAAATCAATCAGTGGAGTTAAGATGCGCCATTGGCTGCGGGTCACGTAAGCTATGTTGGAAAAAATGTTTACCCAACTGATTGCACTGGGTTCTGGAATTGCGTTTATTGAGCTCCCTGTGATCAGACACAAGCCAACACTATCAGTGTTTTTGCTACCCAGGAGAGGGGGAGAAGGTTTAGATTATGTACTGTCATGTTGTTCCATTAATCCATTTGAAGATTCAGGAAATACGCATGGATTTTTTGTACCCTTCTCTCTGTATCTTCTTACATGGTGATTGACGCCTGTATCACGATCAGGTTTAAAACCTTCATGATAGTCTACCGGCTACAACGATAGTCTACTCATGAGAGTCTGCATATCATTAGATGGTTAATAGTTGACGCCACTTACGTCAAAGTTCATTATCATTCTCCTAATATGGAATCTGTGCAGGTAGCTATGAGTTTCTCAAAGTAGAAACTTAAAATATTTTATACAATGCTAATCCTGATATTTTTGAGATCTACAACTCTACTGTGTATTTTCTTTATTTTGTAAATCGTTATATAATCACATCATAACTGCTAGAGTAACTACTTAAAATTAGAGTTTTCCACCAAAAGTTATCATAAATAACCTAGCACTTTGGATATTAGGTCACAAAAGTATTTTGTGAGCTTGTTCTGAACAACCTCAAACTTTGGATTTTGGGAAACAAAATCTATTTGTGTAAGCACATTTTACAAGATGCTTTACAAAAAATACAGAGAACTGTCATCAATGGAAGATAAGGTCTGTCATGTGTTGAATTATTAGTGGTCTCATTAAAATGATTTCCTTTGCAAAAATGAATGAGATTTCTGATGCATTCATCTTCATGTTGAGGTCGGGCTGTCTAATTTATACAAATATTTCTTTAGAGGATGGAATTTGCTGTACTGATATGACATTTTGTTAAAATGTGTACTCCAAATGATAAAGCCAAATAGGGTCCAAGTGTTTCTCTTTAGTTAAATTAATTAGGCGTAAAAGCCATTACCTCAGCAAACTGCCAATGGTGAATAATTAATCATTCAATCACTCGTTTGTTTGACCCAAATATAAAACATTCCTCCCTCCGCTTTGTCCTCTAATGTAAAATTTTCTTTAATTCTAGAAAGATAACCGCAGCGTTGTTTTGCAGTGTTTAGACTAGCAATGTCCTGAGTACCTTTCAATATGGCTGATGAATAATAAATTGCATTTATATGGCATTTTAAATGTACGGGCAAGTAACCTTGAGATATACACCTAGGCAATGCAAGGCATCCATGTTTTTATTCCTGTTTGGTTGGTCCGGCATTGACTGTGTAAAACTTTTATCACATAGAAATTTTGTATTTCCTCACTTTTCATGACAGTGGAGAAAAGTACATAAAGCTATTATGGAATTCTGAGTAAAAATAAATAAGCACTTTTCCTCTACTTTTTCAATCCAAATTAACGCTTTTATTAATTTTCACGTCTTGGTTGGTACAGTAGGTAACTAAAATGTATGTAATTGGAGTTGATTTAAAGCTGGGTTAAGAATTGAATTCTTCAGCATCCTTTACCAGACATTTTGGAGTTTCCTATTAGAAATGAGGGATGATGAACAGTAAACATGAAAAGATTCTGATGTGACACAAAACATTATGTGCATATCGCATCATGTTATTTAATGTAATATTTTCAAAACATTTTCACCTGAAGACAGATTTTACTATTCACAAAAGCCTTGTAAAGTGTACTTTGCTGGTTTGGCAAGGTTAATCTTTAATCTAAAGGTCAGAAAAAATACTTCCTTTCCGTCTTCTTTTTGCCAGACATCTGGATTTAAAAGAGCGCTTCAGATCAAATCACACTTACGAGACAATGTGCGAATGGGGCAGGGCCTCTAGTTTAATGATGCCCTTTGTTTGTTGTTGAGGAAATTTACTTTGTAATCTCCTGGACCCTGTGAAGGCTTGCCAGGGAGCCTGACAACGTAAACCCATTGATTTCTTATTTTATCTGCGGACAACTAAATCGATCGCCGTCTACCCTGCACCTGCTCCCCTCCTCTTCGTCCCGAAGAGAAGGCCCTCCTGTCCATCCCCACTCCAATCAGACTATTTAGGCGAGGCTATTTTAGTCAAGTAAGAAGCTTGCTCTGGACAAGCTCTGCTCAATGTCTTGAAGAGACAGGGCGATAAGAAGCATCGAAATTTCCTCGGATCTTGACACGTCTAATTGAGATTTCACGCCCTATTTTCTCCCAGTTCCAAAACCTCCGTGTTATACCACAAGCGTATTTCCCTCAGGAATGAGATGAAAGAAATTGTTTTCAGGCTTTATTTGGTTTTGTTGCTTTAAGTACTTTTTTATCACAGCGGAACAGCTTCTCAATAAAAAGTGTCTCTTTTATTCAGAAGACAAAGTGACTGTTTGATTTTGTTTGTCGAAAAGGTGATGAAAAATGAATCCCAATCAACTATTGATGAAGGCTCACAGGGATGCTTGTTGTTTCCCTATTCACAGTCATTCATTAGGCTCTATGCATGTCTGTTGTATTGCCACAGCACTCTTGTTGTATTATTTTTTTTACCATTTTGTGAGATGCCATTGGAGCATGGTGCAAAACATTAAAATTTCAATAACTTTAATGATAACTAACAGCAAACAGACACATTCATTTATGAAAAACTAAGTTTTTTTTATTGGGACAGTAGACCAGAAATCCAGAAGAGTGGGAATAATGGAAAATATTTCAGAGCCTTAAAACCTTTCTTAAATGGCATAATATATTATAGAATCATATCAACTTTGTAAGAAAAACTCATAATTATTTTTTTTATTTTTATATGTATATATATATATATATATATATATATATATATATATATATATATATATATATATATATATATATATATATATATATATATATATATATATATATATATATATATATATTTATTACAATCCTGGAACGTAATTGCTGGAACATATAAAAATATTAATGTAAAATATTGAAAACATAAACATTTTTATGTTACTTTTAAAACACGTCCACTTGAGCCACTTACTACAGGTCACGTTCAAACCATGCCACATAGGTTTATTTTCGTGCATATGTCACCGTGTTCTTTGTGCTCGTGAAATTACATCACCTAAGCTTCCATTGCATGGCCCTAATGGCCATTATGTGAGTACTCCTCCCCAGAGGAGCCTGTGTAGTGCTACAATCAATGACATCATACACCATAAGCCCCACTGGGAGTGCTTAAAAATGGTGCAGATCTTCGTTCTTACTGCCATATAAGGCTTAAAGATAATGCAATTATAACATCAACAATTTCTAACTAAAAAGATGATGGCTAAACTATTTATAAATCATAAAAACAATGGGCTTACTGTAACGAACCAAATAGGAGTGAATTGTTCGTTGTCTGAATTTCAGTTTATCAACCATGAAATAAGTCATTAAAAAAGAAGATAGTCCTTTCTCGTAAGTAATTAGCCGCGTTACCTAAAACAGTCTGACTATGTTTTATATATAAATCAATAATTTAATGTCCAGTTCACCAAAATGTATAGTGAATAATCTTGTTTTCCCCTTTGGCCATTTTGATGATTGTAACAATCTTTCCTATCATTGCCGCCAGCAAAGGAAAAGGGTCTTTCTTAAAAGTTCCCTTTCAGTGCAATTATGCTTATTATCTCCATTCAGTCTTGTCAGGAAGAGCACATCAACAGATTTCACTTTGGTCTCGGAAGGTAGCTTTGAAATGACCTGTATGTAACACATAAACCATTGACACTAAGGTGGCTCAAGTACAGAGCATGCTAATGTCTCAAAGGAACTACTATTGACATCTTAACCTTCCCCCACGGAAATAGGGAGCAGTTACAGCCGAGGAAAGAAAGAAATAAGAGCACAGACCATCGGCCTTGCGGTACGCCAGTGAAGTACTCAGTGAAGGGAGGCCAGGGAGGTCAAGAGTGTTCACCCTTGACATTTAACAACAGTGGGTGTGACCCAGAGGATCAGTGATACTGATAATGGAGGGAAAATAGAAGATGAGAAGACCAAAAGAGTCTCCCAACTTGGCTCTTGACATTAAAGAGATGGATTAGGTCAATGACCTGGAATTGAACTGCCTTTTATCCAGGGGTTGTAGTTGTACATATTTGTTTTGGCTGAAATATAGATAGAGCTGACAAACCCTAAATCGAGTGGGGTGATTTTCCCTCAATTAGTCTGATACTGCTTTACAATAAAGAGTCCCCTGATAATCTGACACACTATATCCAAAGGACAGTAAGTACACTATCACCTAACTGAGCATCTCGGTTGTACTTGATGTCTCTAAAACACAAACACTCCAGAACACTCACTTAACTCCCTTATGTGTAAGAACCTAAGAAAAGTCCTTAGATAATGTTTTAACATTCTGCTTTTCTCTTAAGTAAGTTAAGCAAACGAGTTGTGCAATGCAAAACGTTTTACAGCCACTCTATGTTATAGGGGAAGTACCCCACTACTTGAAATGTTTACATTGTGCCCAAAACCTAATGTCTAACTTTTGGGGAGACCACTCCCCTTTTAGAGGTTCATACGGCTGTGGTCAGAAAATTGTTTGTCAAATGCCATTCTGAATGCGCATCCTGGCTGGTTTTTAGCTCGCAGGTTCTGCATTAAGTATTTAGGCTTTCATTGACCAAATTAACTAATCACTATGTTTTAGCGTGCCGATTCTGGAAGGGTAACTTAGGGCCTTCGCTGTCAATCCACTAAATCGCCGTTTGTATGATAAGTAAGGCGTTCATCAAATTTGCATGTTGTGGTTACAAACTTCAGGATTTCTCCAATTCCATTTGACGCTTCGTGGCTTTCATTAAGACAATCCAACGCTAGTATGCCAAAAACAATCCTACGCTAGCATGCATTTTCCCCACACTACGTTGTGCTGTGTTACCAAGATGGGTGTCACTTCAATGACTTGGAAAAGGCATGGCTCAAAAGAAGAAACCTATGAGAGCCTGATAATCAAGTATGCTAGCCGTCGGATTGAAGGTGCAAGAGGCTGGTAAGACTTTTTATGCGGTGTTTGGGAAGTAAAATAAGCCAAGTAGCTGGCTGTTTACTTTTGCAGAATTTGTAGGAATGAACCAGGAATTATCTTCCTGTTCGTTAACGTCAGTGTCGCGACTCTGTATATATCACTATTGGATCCATGAATTTTGAGACCACTCCCTCCCAAGAAAAAAAAGCATTGCAATGCTAGACATCTGACTGTAAATTTAAGGGAGTGTAGTTTTACAACACCATTGGTTGCAGCAGCAGATTAGTCGAAGCAGTTTACTTCATGGCCATGCTTTTCTTCATAATTGTTTGGGTTCAATTAGCATACAGCCTCAAGATCATGTGAAACCTAAGCAAATAAACCCATTTTGGTAAGATTAAGAAACATTTTACACATGTTCCAAAACTATTTTCTGGCAACCAGAAAAAACATTTACACATTATCATTTTAGATATGTACTGCTAGTCTCCTGGTGGCATGCAAGGTGTCAGAGCTCGTTGAAGCCTTATTCTAAGTTGCCTTGCTGCAAGTAGGTATACCTACATATGTTGCAACAATAATTCGGACGTTGGGGATGGTTGCTGTTCCTGTGTACAAAGTTCCTTACGAATGAATATAGATATTTCGAACAAGTACTTCAAGTTATATATATTCAGCCCTCGTAGAGGTTGGCGGGTCCACTAGTACTGATCTTTGTAAAGCTATTGGAAAACAATCGAAACCATTGTATTTCAATCTGGTGGTAGCCTACATTATTTTCCCAATCCATCAAGTTTTCTATTCTTCATTCTTTAGGTCGTGGCATTACAAATTGGTTAAGTCCTTTTAAATATAGACATGTGTAAGCCTACTTGTCTTACAAATGTGTTCTCGTTTGCAACCTTTTATAATAATCAATTGCATTGTTTGTCAATTCTAAATTATAATTCACCAAGTAGCTGACGGTGCTCAGGGTTCAAAATAAACGTTGGCTTTTTGGCACAATTTTAGCAAATTACCTTCCATGTTTTGCTCAGTGTATTTTGTTTTATAATTTTCTATTCCAATGCATTGCAATTGAATTTAGCCAATCAGTAAATGCATTTCTTAAACTAAACAAGGTTATGTGGCTTGTCAATATATCCCACGAGTAGCTAACCTATTAACTTCATGAATGTAAATGCCTTAACAATGATGTGGGAAAGCTTGCTAGTTAGGGACGTTAAATCGACGCATATAGGGAAACAGTGTGCACTGTCACAAATCCTGTTCGCTGTCCGTGGTGCTGAAACGCCGTGCAGCTCAATGTCAAGTTGTGCATTGTTATAGACAATGAAGTATTCTGCTCTACCTGATGTGTACGTTTCCAGTGCTAATGACACAATACGAATATTATGTTTAGTAATATTTTGCCTACATTTTCATATAAAGATCGCCACCAACGTTAGAGCCGGTTACAAAAGCGTTTGTGTCGAACCAGCTATTCTAGCTTGCGATTTTTCTCTTCTTTCTGTCTGTAGTTGATACCATTTTCTTCATTGACATTTAAATAGGACATTATCTTGTTTTCCTTCAAAATGTTTAAAAATGGGTTTTATGCATGTCTATAGTGGTGCACTGACTTTCGCAAAGGGTCCTTAGTCCCGCGTGTAGCTGTACCTTTTGTGTCGGTTTTGTTCGACTTCAAATTCCATATTTAGAAAAATGACTGACGCTGTTGAGTGGCATGAGAAAAGACGAATAAGACCTTTGTTTTTCTAGAATGGGAACCCAAAGAGGGGTATGGTATAGCCAATTATATTTGAGCCACCACTGTGCATCACGCTGGAAGAACCTACTCTGGGTATACTTCCGCGTGCATGCGTGCTCGTGTGTAGGTTGAATGGATAAAACTGGCGAAAGCGGAGAGGTATATAGCATTGCTGTGATACGGCCCTATATATTTGCTGACAGGACTATCTTCCTTTTAAAGACAACCTCCTCCTTACATTGGTTTTCACTTAGTGATGTCGCTTATTTGTGTGCCGAACCTGTAAAGAGTGAGACAGGCACAAGCCGACTTTTTTAATTATTTGATTCCTTTTATTTACAGTTATTTTCCTTTTATTTAATGCATTCGTTTCAAGGAACCAATTTCTGTATTTTGCTTTAATAAATATTTGATTATCATTTTCCTGTTTGTGTTGGTTTTTATGTTTCTAAGTTTGAACTAAGAGAAAGCGGAATTCGTCTTTTTACAGGCTATTGGCAGGTGTTTTCTTGATTCTCTATTTTCAAAGAGATTGTTTGCCTAAGGACCTTCGTAAATTTCATTGTAACTACGGTAAGATATTTTACAAAAAAAACATCTGCTTATGTATGCGAGATGACTAATTTTGGCTCCCTACATGCTTTCATTTAGCCACAACATTGACTGTATCCCAGCCTTCATTAAACCTAGACTCATTGCATGCACTCGAGAGCCACCACTGGACAAGAAGTCGACGTGATTGTTTTTCCTTTCACTGTTAGGCTACATTTTATGTGGGCTAAACTACGCAATTGTCAAAATGCAGCATTTAATTTGGCTATAGCACTGTCAGCTCCATTGACATGTCTTCAGTTGTGTTTTCTACTATTTCGATTCTAAAATCTGGTTCGTGGTGGCTTTTCCAAGGAATTCAATTTTCAACGTTCTCCAGTAGCCTGTGCTGAGGGTCTACAAGCTAGCCCAGAATGAGTATTACAGAAACGTGGTTTTGGTACTTTATGCTGGCTTTCCCTTCTACTACAATCAGGAAGCTTGTGGCTAGCCAACGTTTTTACATGATATGAGTGAAGTATCAGATATTCTAGCAGGGCACCAATATTCGAACTGATAAAATAAGGCTCAACGAGAAGTGAAATTAGGATTTTGATGCGGACTTGTTGTGGGTATAGTAGCCTTGATTTTTTTTTTTCTTAACCGTGCCAACTTTGCCCAACATAGGGCTTGCACCACAGGAATACAAAGACTTGGACTATATGTGATGGCCTCTGGAGACCAGGTGCCTTCGCAGGTTAATCCGTTTGTATTAGCCTTGTACAATTTAGAATACGAAATGTGTCATTGAATGAAGGCACACAGGGTTGGTTTATTTCCATAACAGTAGGCTAGGTTGTATAGCAATATACATTCGTCTTTATTTGAAAGAACCGCACCTTTTGTTATTTTGGTTTAGGCCAGGTCTGGTGGCTTGATGTAAATTTTTACCTGTGAAAGTGCCTGCAAGGCAAAAAGCATGAAATGTGTGTCAATAGCTACTGGTGTATTGGTTAACGTTAAATGTCTTTCAACTGTAGCCTTTAGCCTCCACGATTATTATTATTTTTAAACGTATTCTGGGCAATTTAAAACGTACAAATTAACGTCTGTCCGACTGAAAATAGCCTTGACTAAGAATTCTTCATTTAAGACCGCAAAACCTTCACTAAATTTGAGTATGCTTTGTGTGCACCTGCAGCAGATTAAGTAATCTAATTTCCCTCCCAGTGGGTCAGGTTAACAAATGAATGCTTTACAGGTTTCTGTGATTGGTTGTATCTGTAGTTTACATAAAATAGCGACCCTTCCCGCCACCACCCTCCTTTGACTCACCACTGAGCAAACGTTTTGCACGAAAAGGCGTCTAATGTTGTATGGACCTCAGGTTACAAAAAGCTGCTCTGACCTGTATCAAACACAAGGTAAGAACTAAAACTGCACAGAGAGTTAATGTCACCTCATCACGTGCTATATTAACACATAGCACTCACTTTGATGCAAGGCTAACAAACGCAAGCTAGCCAGCCATCGTAACCTAGCAAAAAAGTTGGTGAGCCACATGCAGCTAGCTGGAGGAGTTCGGCGAATTAAGATGTCGACCTTTTTAAACGTAGTCCACACCAAACATTTAAACGAACTATCAATAAACTGTAACGCCGAAACAGCAGACTTGCTGACAGTAACCAATTTGCTAGTCTCACGCAGCCAGGTTATATGAAAGCTTCGTCTTTGCGTTGTGCCACTGCTAGTGGCACTGGCTCACTAACGTAATGATAGGTGATTAAATATAAACTGATTAGATTCCAGCCATTGCTCAATTGCGAACACTTTTTTTAAATTTTATTTTTGCCCTTGCAACAATAATGCTAGTACAAATATTGGGAAACTTTACCGCTATAGCCCAATTTGTTGGATTATCTGAACACAAACGCTTGTTTTAGTTATTTAAACGCCTATGTAACTAGCCTACTTGAATACATTTGTTTTATAAAATTGTTGCTAGACCCGCACCACCTGCCTAATGTGCATGAAAATTTAAGGTGAAATGTTGGCATCGTAATTAAACAGATCATTTATCAAACATTGAGCCAGAAACGGGTAAAAAGCTGTCATGGTAATGCTACACGCGGAATTTGGTGTGCTGCGTCTGCAGCCCCAAAACCTGCATACACGCAATTTGCAATTACCCTTCCGCCCGCATCATTGGCCTCCACGAGCAAATTTCGCTCGTAGTAACCCTCCCCGCTAACTAATGCATTTTGTGCTTGCATTGCAGTAATGCTATGCCTTCGTTACATTAAGCAACATCATATAATACCATTTTAAATATAGTTTATGCTAAGCTTATTGCAGTTTTAGCCCGTTAATGTTTAGATTTGTTTTTGGGATTTGTTTAGTCAATTAAAACATTTTATTTAATTACGACTTGTTTTCAGTCATTTTGGCATTGAGATTATTTAGCTTCGTCCATTTAACAACATATCTGGAATGTTGATTCTAATGGTAATGCTGATTAGACAAGTATCAATTGCTGGTTTATTTTACTGTGATTTTTAACTAATCTATAGTAAAAATATTTAGGCTCAGTCTTTCCCCCCAAACTGCACATTCTTACGATGTATGCCTTCAATAGTGAGAAGCAGTTGGTAGCATAGTCTAAGCCAAGGTGTATGGGTTGTTCAAGTGGGTAGGTTGTCTATTGTGAGAAATCATCGGTCAGAAGATCTTGAATAGATTACAAAATGTCGACCCAGCAGCTGGAAGTATAACCAGTAGGGTTGGGTACCAAAATCTGTAAATTTTTAGTGTACCGACCAAATTACGTCAGTACTACAGAGTACAGGTTCACGTAAAATCAATTAGTGCCTAATTTCAGAGCGCATCTGGGTGAAAAGAGAACAATATAAACTAAGTCACACCGCCGGCCCACTGCGGCTTGTTCAACACAGTCAGTGTGCATTAGAACGCTAGCGCCGACCCCAAATTAAGTGGATTGAAAAACATGTTGGTAGAGCGTTCAGGGCTTGCATTCAAAATCACAAAACCGCACGGACTGCTAACAGTAACTAGGTCATTACAAGACAATAAGCTAACAAGCTGCACTTCGGGAAAACTGGGTGGGTCGTACTTTGCCGAGTTATATATATATATATATTCAAACTATGACAAAAACAACAATCTAATCGTGAGTCCCCCGATTCCACTGCATATGTATTTTTTGGTGGAAGAGTGAGGCACATCGAGACGGCACTACTAGATAGTGGGAGTGTTTGTTTTGATTTCGTCTTGCCTGCAACAATAAACATGCCGTTTCTTTTTTCAACTAGCTAGCTACTATCACGGTCGATGCTATACTATGTTCGGTGACACAACTCTTCATTTTCAACTTCGGTTAAACATAAGATAGATCTGTGGCCAATGTGATACCCTTTTGATGGGTTACTGAATTAGTTAAGTAAAACGTGTGTATTATCCTATGAGCAGTTGTGCATAGAGTTTGGCATACTGTTTAGGCAAACGTTTTGGAAAAGTATCTGCCAACCCTTCTAAAAGCTCTGTAGTTTGAGCCTTTTGCCCGTAAATGTTTAACACTTGGCCAGACATATATGTATAATGTTCAATAGATGTCCAAAGTTGACTGACCTAGGACTTATTAATTTTTTTCTTCAATGATGAAACAATGCAGGAAAAATCCATTCAATGTATATTGAATGCCAATTAACTCATTAACAAATAATTGCTACATTTGCATACCTTAATAAATTACTAGGTATTAGCTTTCAAATAATACAACACTTACATATGACACTTCCGCTATTGGTTGTTCAAGCTATGTATTTTTTGACAAACGTTGATCAGATGTATGGGATTTAAAAACAACCCTATTGTTAAGAAGTTAAAGTACTCTTTTTCAGAATGTGTCAGTAAAGTACCATAAAAAGGTACCGTTGGGTGCTGGTACCGGTATCAGTTCAATTTTGATAGGTACCCAACCCAAGTAACTTGTAAGTTATTTTGAGGTTGGGGACTTGCCTGTCATTCCTGGTCCTGTAAGGGTGGAGAGATTATCTTTGAGGTACGATGTGGTGAGGATCTGTGGGCGTGGTCCAGTCAGTTTGGCCCTAATCTCATTTTGCATGGACCCTTAAGCAGCAACAGAACAGAAACTTGTTTTCCTATTATTTCTGCAAGGGACTCGCAAGGGAATCTGCATTTGTTTTTAAAATAATATGTAATCTACTGCTTCAAGGCCTTTTTACCATCTCTTCTCCACAATTTCAGCAGATTCTACTGTCCTTGACGGACAGGGCATAGAGTAGCTTTCTTTGTTTTACGGAACCTAGACAAAATAAAGATGGCTGGCAGAATGAGTAAAACGCTGGCAAATGACTGAAGCTCTAAAGGCCATGCCAGTGGGCTCTGCACTGTGCTACTGTCACTGAATTGAGTTGGTATACAGTGTGTGACTTCAGGAAAAGGCCTCATTTGCTCTTCAATTTTCCCTATGGCATGTACCATCTCTCTAGCTTCTTCCTGAAAAAAAGATTTCTCTGCATTTGTGCTGTGCTGTGAGGTCTGCATCGTGCATGGAGCTCACACTCCCCTTCCTGTTCATGTTTTGTTGGCCACCGGGTGTCCCCCTGCTGCGAGTGCAGGTCATTACCCAAAACCTGTACTGCAGTGTCCTTGGACCTTGTCACTGCGTCACAGCCACTTTTGCAAACCTGCCACAACTAAGGTTTAACACAGTATATAAAATCTATGTTTACCTGACCATTTAATGTAATTTTGATTGAAGAACGCTTCCTTCTAACCCAATTATAATAAGCATGAGTAGTCCTATCTCCACTAGTTAACCAGATAGCCTACCTGCTCATTCTGTTGGAGGCTAAATATTTAGATCCACTTATGCATGCTTTAGGATTTGTAGCATGTTCTTGTACAATGTGTCAAAGAATTTGTTTGGCAGAAATTTAGAACACAGCAATCTGGTTGTGAATAAACACACATTGCTGAAAGTGTTTCAAATTTAGTTGCTTTTATTGTGTATATGAGTGGTATTGCATAACTTAATTTCATGGTACAAATATGACATAGTTTTGTGTTGGAACTCCTGTGTCTTAAAATATATTTATTCCACTTCTTGGTAAAAAGCTTTCGTAAGCTGTGTCTTACCAAGGACAAGACGCTCACAGTGCTCACAGGAACAATGCACAACATTTCTCATGCTTTGTCATTTGAATGTGGCTCTAACTGCACTCCTATGGTGTACTTATGGTAATTTGGTGGAGCATCCTATTGATTGATTTTTGGTGGGTGCATTTAATCAGACAAATAAACTGTTTGTCATGCTAGTTATTTAATCTCTTAAATTGATTCTGGTGCCATACATCTTTTTTTATGATTGATGTAACATTTTATTTGGGTCTTAAAATATTTTAAGAGCTGAGATAAATTAAAATTACATTTTGAAATGTAGGCCTAATTCTACCTTTTAATTATGTTTTTCTTGAGCTACCCTAGCCCGTTGGATTCTACATAGTGTGTGTTGGTGTTTGGTGGGGTTCCATTCTTTAAAGCCACCCTACATGCAAAAAGTCCTATTTCTGGCCTATGATTTTTCAGGCTGTTTGGACTATTGCGTATTATTAATGCATTTTTGCCATTAAAGTTGGTATCATAGTAACTAATCTAAATACCTGAATGGAACAAGAGTTGGTCCACTAGTTCAATATGAACTATATGGGACAATCCATCCCCTCAAAATATGTCTAATTCAAGACTGCAGAGCTCTATCTGTGAGCAAGCAGAGTATGACTTAATTTTAGGTTATTGCTTTGCATCAAACCTAAGAGTTTTCACTGCATCTTTGAAGTTCAGGTGGACACTAATGTCTACCGGCTGCCCCCTTTGTTAACCGACATAGATTCCATTAATGAATTGTGATAATTCATAAAGTAGTGCCTCATCAGCTACAAATCCCATCTTTAAGCACACAGTTCAGTCATTCCTTGTTATTTAGCTTAGTGACAATTATTTATCCCTTCACACAACTTGCAATTCCATGTAGGCCCATGGAACTGAAATTGGTTTGAAGTTGACAAAAATAATGCTTACACGTAGATGTCCTGTTCTTCCACAGTTGTGATTTTTTTTATTTATTCCATAATTCACAATCTGTAAACCCATTTAGAATAACACTGTACCTCTTGGCAATTCATGGGTTTTGGGCTTGCCGTGTCGTCATATTAATAAGCTTAATGTTGTTATTTAACTCTGCAGTTGTGAATTGGGTGTTTGTATAAGCTATTTTAACGCATTTGTCTCTATAAATCATTGTTTCGTCCACGACTGACTGGTTGATTTAAGGAGTCTATTAGGCTAAAATATTCAGAAGTGTTGTCTCAAGTAAAACAATCTGTCTATACAGTGTATGGCCTGTGATCCTCTGCTGTCTACCAGATTTCTCCTTTTCATAGAAACATTGCGTGCAAAGGTTTTTTCCCCCTGTGAGAAGGCAGTGGGAACTGAGAGTACCAGTAACTAAACATGCTGCGCCTTAATGAGTCTTAAAAGGAATCCTGCTCCGTTGGATAAGACTACTAAGGTGGATGGGTTTATCCCAGCACTGATAAAAAAAAAAAAAAACTTTAACTGGGGCTGTGTTTTCTGATGAAAACCGCTCAGCAAGGCCTCAAGGGGAACAAGATGCTCAACACTCAAATGCGGGCACTTCGTGGATGCTGCTGCCTGGCTGCACATACTGAAAGTCCTTACCAAGGTTTTTAAGAAAGGCGTCTTGCCAAGCGCTCTTCCAAGTCTTTATCTAATGAAATATTTCTGCCTTGAGGCCGTACATACAGCGTGGCAATGACCAATAGATGTACTTTGATTTAAAGCGAGGTGACGTAATACATTCTAGGTGAGGGTATTGTACTCTTAGACTAAATTTGAATTGTTTATCTCATATTTCTTGTGTTTGCAAAAGCAATTGATGCCTTGGGTGAAACTGCTGAGAACTTTTTTGTTTGCTGTGGCAATATCCTTCCTTTCAATTTTTTTGTTTCAGTCAAGGTTTTAAGTCAATACAGATGGGAGAACAAGAATGTTATTCCAGTTAACCGGTTCTAATAACCGACAGTGCAAGAGCCGATTTCGAAATGCTACTGCTGTAATTTCTTGTGTATGCTTATGTGCTTGGACATGAAATGCACTAAAACTATCGTTAATGTAGGAAACACGTTTTTAAGAGTGATTTCATTGGGAGTAGGAAAAACATACAAAGTGTTCTTTATTTAGCCTATATTACAATTACCCATACTACTTTCAGCCTTTTGGGTAATTTTTTTTAATGGCTGCCCAGCCTGACAGCAAATGGAGGCCTATGATGGAACTGTATACATTTTCAGCAGAATACTGTAGTGCCTCAGTTTAAATGATAGACCAGTGGTGTTATTACTTGACAAGTTCAGAAATGCTTGCTTATTTCAGTATGACAATTCCGGATATTATTAGCTCTTACTGCAAGCAGAGAGGTGGGAGTTACTATTGTACAACACTTGCTGCTTCATGCACTTAAAGAATATTTTTATAATAAGTTTTGTTTCATCTACTTTCTCACACACTTTAAAGTAGTCAATGTTTTAAATAAATAAACCATTCTTAGCGTACGCTACTGAAATCGGCTAAATATCAAGGTCACTTTGAATTTAGGCGTTACAGTTTAAATTCTTTAAATATGAATAATATGACAAACCAATTAGTCTACTTTATTTTACTCTGCTAGGGTTAAGTAAACCATAAATGCTCAGGAAATTGGTTTGACAGAAATTGTAAACAATTTAATTTAAGTATGAAATATCCGCCAACAATTCAAAGCAAGTGGACCCTTTTCATATGCACAGTCCAATATAAGACTGTTGCTACTGGCAACATTTTTCTCTCTCGCATGCTCTTTTGTACTTGAACATGAGTGGGTTGCAGAAGTTCATGTGGCTATTTACCTGTAAGGTTCTCAGCATTTAACTATTTAAACCTCTTGGATCTAAGGCTTAGGCTTAAGAAGATTTTTCTTCCAAGAAAGTAAATGTTTAAAAAATTCTGTGGTGGTACAGCGGAATTGGTCCCTTTTTCAAAAACATAACTTTTTCAACACCACATGATATAGCCTAACCACAGGCTACTAAGTAGGCCTAAACCTTTCTGTTGTGAAGTTGTAATATTATTGTGCTTGGGGTATAATGCTCACTTTTGTGAAGTTTGAAGTCATTTTATTTCATTATATTGTTAGGTAGTTGTGTAAGAGACTGGGATGTTAATGCCTTGATTGCTTCTTGTATGTAAGTAAATTCCTGTGTCAGCTTAGTACCAATTGTGGCACAAAGCAAATTGTAGACCAATTGATTTTAAGCTGTCCAATTACAGCTTATGTTCTTATGATACATTTCATCCCTTCTGCCTTATGCTCCTCATCGCCTGTGGAAAAGTTTGCTATAAACTATTTCGGTCTCTAGTACTGAAAATGAATTTGTCTTAGTGATAACAATACCTTTGTCTGAGAAAAGTATTACATTGAGACAGTTCCTAAAAAGAGCGACCCATCTCTGCCCCCTCTCCAAAATAATCCATTGTAATCACCACTGACTGTTACTACTTGTTATTGTTGCTCTAACACAGTACTTTTTGTGTCTACATTTGCAGACGGCAACTCCAAACTAACATGGCAGTCAGACTGTGCGATGTTGCTTCTCTGCTTAGAAGTGGTTCGTGGGCGGCTGAGCCTTGGACTGGGGTCTGTGGCACTTTTTTTTTTTTTTTTCTTTTCTTGAACTAATTTAGCTAAAAGGCTATACTTATCTTAGTGCTCAGACCATACCAATGACCAGCTCTCAGTCAAGGTTTGGACGCTCAACCAATTTAAAAGAACTAGCCTACTCTTATTACTTTTAGAATTGACTGACAATTTTTTTGACAAAAGCTCCAAATGATATATATTCTATATCTATATTCTATATTTTGTGACTTTATTGGTATGGTCTAAAACTATGAATTGCTGACTGATGACCAGTGTGACAGAATGTATGCACTTATTGCTATTAAATGCACATATGTAATGTTTCTAAGATGGATGTTTAAAATCACACTGTGGGTGGTGCTGTAACATTATTGCTTTATTGAACATTTTATCAAAAGATCTGTCTTAATGTCAAGATGGCTAAGATACTTCAACCAACCTATCACATGCAATTGGGTGTTATGGCGTGTTGTCATACACTGTGTTGTCATACACTGGCAACACAAAGGCTAGTATTATAGTATTATTTATCTGGCCACATAACTTATTGACATTTTAGTAATCTTTCTTTCAAACATTGGCATTAGATGTATAAATCTTCAAATGTTGAATTAAAATTTCACATTTCCAAATACATAAAAAAAGGCTGTGAACAAAATGCGAGCTGGTCTTTTCAATGGCCTTGTCTAAAACATTTTTGGGGACTTCACCAAGCCTTGAAAAAAAGGCTGTGAACCGTTTGTGCCTTAACTCTAAAAATACCTTGTGAGTTTTATGGCTAGGTTTAAGTCAAGGACTGTAATACATTGTAATGTTAAGATAATTTTATTTTTTTGGGTAGTAAGATATTTTACAACTTACCCTTAGTCTGAAGAGATTGAATGATAATGAGTTTTTTAGGTATGTAAATGTAGCCTAGCTTTGCACAATGACTAAGCAAGTAGTTCAGTCTAGAATGTCTCTGTCAAAAGTGATCATATGAAGTTGGACCTATTGTTGTGAGGCTGCCTACCCGACAAGGTAAAGCTATAGTTCCATCTCGCAACAATTTGTCCGACCACATCTGTTTCATTAAGAACAACTTCTCGTTATTTCTCTACGGTATATTTTGTCACTTTTGACATGCTAGCCAGTACTTCGAGCCAAGCTGTTGCTAAGCTACACCTGCTTACCTCAATAACGCATCAATCATAACATTGATAGCCCTAGTCAGACAAGATGATCGAGAAGTAGGAACATATCTAATTTCCCAAAAAGTTTAAATATTTCTTTAAGGAATTATCCTTCTGCTTCAACATAAGGAATTTAAAATGTTAAACCATATTCAAAGTTGAACAGTTATTTAACATGAATGGTTGGCTAGTATCTTACTGTGTGTGAAGTGTTATTTTTACCTGTCCATTTCCTCCTGTGTTGTCATTAGCATACCATATTGAACTATTTGTCTTTTTAGCAGGTAATTGCTGCCATGGAAACACAGCTGTCCAATGGTCCAACTTGCAACAACACCAGCAACGGACCATCAACAATCTCGAACAACTGCTCCTCTCCTGTAGAGTCAGGGAGCATAGAAGACAGTAAAACTAACTTGATAGTCAACTATCTGCCTCAGAACATGACCCAAGAAGAGTTGAAGAGTTTGTTTGGAAGCATCGGGGAAATAGAGTCCTGTAAACTAGTTCGTGACAAAATAACAGGTAAAATGTTACCTTTTTAGTCTGGCATCGCTAATTTTATATCTGTATATACTGTATGTTTGCAAAAGTGAGTTTGGCCACATCACCTGTGCTTAAATATGCTACGGCAATTGAGCAAAATGTTTTAATTAGATGGCACCTTAAGTGGAAACCATTATGGAGTCTACCTAGCTGCAAACCAGATTGACTTACTGTTTGTAATTGTTAAATATCACTGGACTAATTTGCGCTGTATTGCAAACGGGTTTGCATTTCATCTAGCTAGAAGCAAAATGTCAGTGCCAAGAAATGACTGCTCCTAGTCAATCTGAACTATTAGGCCCTACATTGAATACAATTCTCTTAGATTCTTATTTCATGACTAATTAATTGTGCTGAATGACATCCCAATAATTTAACTAGGGTCAACATGTGTTGCATTCCTGTTTTTCTACCTCGTGACATTTTCTGAAAAATAAATCCCATTTGCAATTATTAGTAGTTTTTTATAACTGGGAAGTGCATTGGTTTTTATCTTGTGCCATTGTTTTGAAGTAACCTGATTCCAAGTGGCCTAAACCAACACTAAACCCCTCAATGGTATACTTTTGGGTTTGTTACCACAGATTTTGCAAACTAAGTTGTTGCTCAGTTGGCTTTGTTGTCTGACTTCAAGTGGAAAGGTAACGGCTGAGTTTTGTATAAAAGGCCTTAATGCTGTTGACAGACAGGTTATTGCCTGCTTTATAGAAGTAAATGTAGTTCATAAGAAGATCTGTTCACATTTGATAAATGTCTTAAATGTCTTGCATAGTTTGAATTGCTTTGCGTGTCTTCAGAAAAGGGGTTTTAAGTGTTATGCTGTGTGAAGAATTGGGTAGTCAAAGGCCTTGGTCTAGATTTGGTTTGAGACGTCATTAGTGAACATGAGGAGAGATGTCAAACACACCCTTTATGGATGATGGATCCCAAACATGCTCACTAGGCAACAAGTTTAAAGCAGCAATTTAGAATGTTGTGAATAATGCAAATGTTTCAAACTAGATTAAGCAAACCAAGCATTTTGAGGCACTTCAATCCTCTTGTACTAAATCTCAGTTAATGTATATTGAAAGTTTAACGTAAGTACCGTGCGATCTGTTTAAAAATAATGGAAAATTAGGCATCAAACCGAATGGTGAAATTAATTTAATTATTAACGTAAAGATTGTTAATTGTTAAATGGACTTTTCCAGTTTAAGGCGACTTCAACATGCCGGGTGGCTAATGGAAGTCCTTGAGTCTAAATGAGGAAGATTTATTAAAATCAATAGACTGAACAGTTAAATTATACTACTGTCTGAATTGATGAGGAAATTCAGTTTACACGTTTTGTGAAATTAAAGTGTAATTGTTCAAAGGTGCCATGGTATATCTTTCCATAACCAGACACCTGGAGAAGGCTCTGTTAAATCATTGATATCCCTCTGAGACCATGTTCTTGTTTCAGGAGAAATCTAAATAGAATGGTCCCCATCTCTGCGCTTCCTTGCTTACAGTAAATAATTTGTCATATTTGGGGGTGAGGACATGGTATAATCTTTTATCAGCCGTTCCCGAATGTAGAAACCTCGTGTTCCAAAGGCCATTTGTACAGATTGTTTGATTCTTCAAATGTTGTGTGCATGCGTTTTCAGGGCTCTGCACGCATGCCACAATAGGGATGGAGCATTGATTATTGACAGTCAAGAGTAGGGAAAGGTGGTCCTCCTATGTACCACAATATAGCCAGCCTTATTATAATTAGTCTGGAATGATGCTGGTAATAATAATACACAATTGTGTTATTATTGTAGATTTCTGAATAAGTTGGTTCTTTAGTATTTCTTTTTCACTGAGTACTAATGTTCTCAAGTCATTGGATTACAATAGGCATTTAGTTTGCTCACTTATATCCTTACTGGCCTTCCTTCTTAAGCAGCTGAGCAGAGAAGTGTTTCTGTGGCCTGTGGTGGTGTGTTTTAACTGAAGCCATTCTACCTCTTGTGTGCTAGTGCTTCTTAGATGTTAAGTAATCACTGGAGAGCTGAATCTCTCAGTCCCTCGATCCCTTAGACAGCTCCTGTGCCGCTGCTGCTTACCCTTGATGTGTGTCCTCCTGTCTTGCAGCCATAGACTTTACTCTAATCGGCGTTTCACTCATGTTTGAATATGCACCCTCCCATGGCATGTCTGCCCCTGCGCCTAGTCAAGACCTTGGAACCAGTAATGCTTAGGCGGATGTTTGAGGAGGCCCAATTCTGACTATTGAAATGGTAATGTCAAGACACAATATCTGCCCCAAATGTGTGTGCCTCACATAGCTGAACCCATTGGGGAGCTTTGTTTGTCCTCCAGGTTTCAGTTGTGGTGCCATCTCACCACCTCATTTCAAAGGCTCTCGATGTTTCTCCTGGCTATGAAACACTCCAAGATAGCTAATAAACTTTGCGTATGTATTAATTTGCAGAAGTTGCTTGTTGAACTTTACTACAGCAGTGTAGAGGAAATTTAATTGCCAATGTGCGCACAGACTGGGTGTCAGTTTATTGTAGATTTTGAATATAAATTATGAATGGCTGGAATCCCAGCTGCTCAGCTGTGTCAGATTACTAGGCTATATGATCTAAAGGAATCAACTGCGATTTCAGATTGAAGACATGCATACAAAATATATGTCCAGACTACGGTTCTTGTTGAGACACTAACCTTTTGTTTGTGTTGAGACTCTTCTGAGAACTTAGTACGGCTTTGACCTCTGAAGTTTAGCTGAAATTCTTATGTTGTTTTTTTTTCTTTTTTTTTTACCAGGCCAGAGCCTAGGTTATGGATTTGTGAATTATGTTGACCCGAAGGATGCAGAAAAAGCCATCAACACCTTAAATGGCCTGAGACTTCAGACCAAAACCATCAAGGTAAGATTCAGACAATTTGTGGTTGAAAGGGAAACAACCCAATTTCAGTAATATGGTCGTGGCTTGGCCTCAGTTAAGCAGAACTGTTTCTATGGTTGCGTGCACTGCAGCGTAGTGCAGGCTTATGGTGCCGGTACAGGGAGGGAGGTGGCTTGCATTAGCATTCACCAGGCAGTGCAGGACTCGGATGTGCAGGAGAGAAACTAATTTGCTTCATACAGTGCATCAGGACCTGTGAACGGTTGAGCTGATTTATTGGATGTGACTTTCCATGGGGCCTGATCTCTCAGAAGGGGGAGAGCAGGAGAACAAAGAAAATGGCTGAGCACAAAATATATTCAGTGATAATAAATGGATTTCAAATGGCACAAATTGTGTACTGCAAGCTTGATTACTGTAAATTTATATTGAGGACAGGCGACAATGGCAAGCTGGGCCATTGTGTAAGCATGAATCAAATATAACACAAGGCTTTTTCCTTCCCCCACCTCTGAAAGTAGAACACTTTTTTTTTTTTTTTATGTATCACACATCACCGAAATTCTCCAGCTGCTCTGTCAGAAGTGCAAATAAACCCCAGTGAGCCAGTGGAATATACTTTGCAAGCATTAGCATCAAATGAAGTGTGAAGGTGAGGCGTGAGCCAGAGAGTGAAGAGAAGGGAGGAATACGGGGTAGGGGGGTGAGCATCAGCTTTCACTTTCACCTTGGCTGTCTTCCCTGCAGGACAGTGAGAAGAGAAGGTGAGGGAGGAAGATGGGGGAGAGAGAGAGAGCGGGGTCTCATCGATCGGAGAGCACCAAAAGGGATCCTATTTGGAGGTTTAATTAAAGCAAGTGAATTTTATTGATACAATCCATCGGGCGAGATTGTGAAGCTAGACTTGGCGGAAGACCATTTAGCGGGCCTGACACTGTAATTAAATCTGGCCACGGTGCACTCTCTAGATAATAGACGGCCCTGTCACAAGGACCTGCAGCCACCGGGCACAGCGAAGAGCACGTTACAGCAAACGCAGGCTCCATAATGTGTGTGTGTGTGTGTGTGTGTGTGTGTGTGTATACATACATACATACATATATATATATATATATATATATATATATATATATATATATATATATATGTGTATACATACATATAAATATGTGTGTATACATACATACATACATGCATACATACATACACACACTACTATGCAAAAGTTTTAGGCAAGTGTGATGTCTAAAGTTAGAAAAAAAAAACATAAGGATAAATGTTAATTGTTTATTTTTTTTATTCATAAAATACAAAGTGAGGGAAAAACAAATCTGTATCAAATCAACATTTGGTGTGACCACCCTTCGCCTTCAAAACAGCATCCCCTGCCTAAAACGTATGCACAGTACTGTATATATACACACGTGCGCACGGATTCAGCTTTGTGAGGAAAGTCAAAGAACTGTCAACCAGCAACGTGTGCACGTGCGCGTGCGCGTGTGCGTGTGTGTGCGTGTGCGTGCCCGACCTTGTGCCGAAGAAGGATGGTAGATTGAGGAAAATGAATTGATATGACTGCTCAGGGGTGTAATGATGTATTGATCCAGAGCACCTGGTAGATGACTATCTGCTCCCCTCTGTTTTCTATTACTCTGCTGTGTTTATGGACAAATGTTGATTTATGACTAAGTTGGAGACATTAGTTCAGCCTGGTGCTTGAGAGACAAAACAAAACCTTTAATATCTCGACTAGTTTAAAGAAACCAATGGACATTTTGTGTTTTTAAAAGCCTATTAATCTGATCACAATCCAACTATCCTGATATACTAAATTTGTTATAAATTCGTGACTAGCTTTTTAAGGGTGCTATAAGGGATTTTACATATTTAGGAAAATGGCAATGGCATAACACACGGTCTATTTCAGCCTACTCTAACATTTAGCAAAATTGTGAGTTGTTAAAAATCTAAATCCTTTTGCCTTTCACCTACAATATTCTATTTCTGGTATCGCATCGTATTATCAGGCATTCTTGACAGAATGTTTAGTTAACAATTCCACATGAGCTTAAATAGAAACATCACACAATTTCCAATTTTTTGTTGTATTTCAAGCCTTTTCCTTTTTTGATTAGATTTGGCTCTAACTTGCAAGTGAATTTGAGTTAAAAATGTTAACTTAAAAATTCTTTCTTTTGGAAAAATTTAAGATTCATGTTTTTCATAACTTTGCATGAGTGAATGTTGTATCCGCAATACAATGTGGATAATTCGTTTGGTAGCATCATATATTTTAAATGCTTTGTAATAGTGTATGTTTTATGTCGAAGAGGTTAAGCCATTAAGCATGGAACCTCTTGTTTTTTAATAACAAAATGTCCGTTTTTGGTCACGACACCTCCCCACTGTTCAGACTCAGCCTTGAACACTGAAATCAATCAGGGGAGATACAGCAGACATGGGCATATGGTTTTTGCAATTAGTTTTACATTCATTATTTTGTTGCTTGTCTATATCAGCAATGCATTTGAATGGGCAAGGTGTGGTATTTGTATTAAAAATATTATCATTTAAATTTTAATTAGCTTTTAAACTCATGCAAATTGGTGTTTTACATAGCCAGACCACTGTGTCTATCAGGTACAGTTGTAATAATATGGCAATAGCGATCCCCATAACAAGAAATTAGGGCTGGACATTATGACCTGTGAATTAAAATCTTGATTTTTTTTCTAACATACTGTGTTGATTTAAATTATTATTTTGGCAATAAAATAAAGTTCTAGCACCACTTCAGCTGCTCTTTAGTAATGAAAAGACGTGCCTAGCGTCTTTGCGCTGAGCGCCCCTTTCGCTTTAATCTTTTCGCTTTAATCGGAAAATCGGGAAGTCTTTGCCATAGCGTGGCGCTTTTCAATGTCACTTTGTCAGCTGGCCACTTGTCAGCTGGACAATCGAAATCGATTGAAGTATTGGCCTGAGAGAAGTTTGTGGTACATTTGTCAAACCCTGCTACTAGTGATATGACCAGGGCTTAATTTGTGCCGGAGCTTAGCTCCGGGATCTGAGTTTGAGCCTCCTGCGCTCCGGGACCACTAGTGCGCTTGGTAACCTCCAAATGCACATGCAATATGTTTTTGCCCATTTAGCGCTCAGCTAGTGCTAAGTGCTAATTTGAGTTAATAAATGTATTCTTTGATTTTGAAACACTAGCCTTAAGTTGTTGATATTTAGCCTTTCTGAGGCTATTGTATGTGGTGGTGGGCCGCAGAAGATTTGAAGAGCTCCTGTGCAAAAACCGATATCTCCAATTTATTAATTGTGTATTCCAGGTAATATTTCTCAAACCGCTGTTGGGTTGTTGGAAGTAAAAAGAACTCCACAAAATACAGTAAAAAAAAAAAAAATTCTAAGTAAAAGTTTTTGGCAAAATAATAACGCCACATGTCATGCGCTTTTTTCACTACGGTTCATGAATAATTTTCAGCTTTCTTCTCACGGACTCTTCAATTTTATATAAAGTTGACTTTGAGGCCAATTCCCTTTCAGACAGCAGGACATCTCATCTCTCTGAACAGATTCACTTGCGTTGCTTCACCTGACCTGAATAGGGCTTACTGTATGCTGAACGAACATTTATCCTTTTTTTGTTAAAGAACAGCATTGGTGTTTGCAAGTTCACGTTTTACAGCTGAATACGACAATACCTTGACAATGGACAAAAAAGGCTTTTGTGACAACTTATTTAGGGTTCAGAATGTGCTGTGTGTTAACAACTGACTTAATTATCCTTAATTTTCAGATTTCAAAATGGGCCGTGGCATTCCTAAGTTTGGGAATGGCTAGGTTTGGGAATGGCTAGTGTAGGCTATGCAGTCCTACAAAGTTAACTGCACTGTGCCTCCAAATTATCACCCTTTCGGTGGACACACCAATTATATAAAAATGTGATTGTTGGCGTGAGACTGGACCGTTTGCAGTCAACCGTATCTGAGTTGGACGTTAGCTCTCTAGCTAACTGTGTAATGTGAGCTAGCTTTTAAACTTTTACAACCAAGAAGTAGTACCTCGCCAAACGGTTTCTAGGGCCGGCAGTTTTGTGTCCATAGCTCCACTATTTACTTAAATGTTTCCATTGTTTTACTGGTAGAAAATGTGGTGGACGGAAGTTGTAACACAGAACATAACCTGCGGTACCTAATCAACGCCCCTCCCAAAGTTTCATAAATGAACACAATCAAATTATATATTTTCTATCACATTAAATATGTATATATAATATATATATTTCGAGATCAAAATGCCCTTAAGCGGAGGAATACGGCCCAAGGCGAAGCCAGTCACCTCCACAGTTGTGCATTCACATCAGACCAGAATGCTCAGCCTGTCGTACATTTCCATTACTAAGCTGTCCACTAGATCTCTAATTAGGGTTTAAGCATCGTTGGAAAAAAAACTTACAAACCTGTAACAGATCTTAGATCAGTTAAAATGGCCATCATGCATCAAGATCCCCAGTCAAGTTCATTCCTCGGTCAGATGATAGGTTTCCGCACCATTAACGTTTGCTCTCTAAGCTATTACTAACGGTGAAAGTGAAACTAATTAATTAAGCTAATTCACTGTACATCACAATGCCCATAGCTCATTGCGCAAGCCCTTCCCCCCCTTGTCAACTCCTCTGCACCAAACTTTAAATTAGGTTAGCAATGTAAAATAAGTTACTGAAATACTTTACATTAGTTAATTTATTGTTTTTCTTCAGTTGAATGCATATTGGTGAGATGGGCTGACTGCGGAAAAAGCTTTGATTTCTTTGACAGTCCACGCTCACACTTGCCAATCCTGGCACTTGAGGTTGTGTCCCTGGCTGTAAATAGCTGTAGTTTTTAAAATTCAGGAATGGACTCACTGATTTTCTTGTGAAACAATAAATGACGATAGTATGTGAAATACTGCTTCTGTGCATGATGAACACACAGAAAATGGGTGGGTATGCTTTTTATTTTTACGCATTATAAAGACAGGCGTTAATCATTAAACAAATTAACTGGTTTCGAAGAAACCATCTCTCTACAATCTACAAACAGCGATCATATAATCGCAAATGCAAAAGATGTAGATAAAGAATAGTGGGGAAATTGTCTTACGGAATGCTCAGTGAGAGGAGTGTCGGTACTGTAAAGCTTGTACACTGGATCAGCCAATGTAGGAGTGATATGCCACATGCTTGTGTTTTGGAAGTGACTTAACAGTTACAGAGAAGATGAGTGCCACTTTTTAAAAAATAAAAATAAAAAAGAGCAGTGCCCTCCCATACAGTTTGACTGGCAACAAAGCTGAACACATTCTCATTAGCTGTAATGGTGAAGAAATTTAATTTAACTCAGACTGGTTGCAATTTTTTGTGCTATTTTTAAAGTGATTTCCATATCTCCCGGAGATGTCTTGACTGGTCCAAGATTTAACATTCCATGTTGCTTTTTAAATAATAATGATCGTGTTAACATTGTAGCTAACAGCTTGACTGGAAACCTATTCGAGATAGCTTAGCGCATGTAAATTCCCAATGAAAAGCGATCTTCTATTGGTTTAGTTGAGCTAACACATTCATTTGAATTGATCAATTTATCGCTTTGGCAATCAAATTGTTTTTCTGTGTTTGAGAAATCAAAGTTCTGGTCTCAGAACTTACAAGCCCCATTGGCTGTGTGTGTAAAGTCATTTTGTTAGACAAGCTAACCGGTTGTCATGTGGTCTCTCACTGCAGGTTTCCTATGCTCGTCCAAGCTCCGCCTCTATCAGAGATGCAAATTTGTACGTCAGCGGGTTGCCAAAAACCATGACTCAGAAAGAACTGGAACAGCTTTTCTCTCAGTATGGCCGCATCATCACCTCACGGATTCTGGTGGACCAGGTGACCGGTGAGTAGGACAGGGCAAACTGCTTCCCCTCAATTTCTTTCCTTCCCTTTAAGACTGGCTCTCTGACCATACCCCAGCAAAGACGGAGGAGTACGTTTGAGGTGGCTCCAAATAGCTATTCAGCATATCTTGGATAGATGGATCATATTAAGTTTGTGAGAAGTAACTAGACCATTTACTAGTTTGTTTTTTTTATTTCCCAACTGCCGTGTGGAATTGAATATAAAGCAATTCTAAACCGTCTTTTGCACCAGTCAATACCCTACCTTCTCTATACTGCAAGCCATTTTCAATATTCCCACATGCAAGAATTAGAGGCAATATTGGTGTATTTGTTGGCAGGGCAATAAAGGGATTGTGGATTAATTACGCTTGTCTTTGCATACGTCCATTTAGTTGGTTTCACTAGAATCCTATGTGCTCTTAGTCTACAAATATATTGTGTGTTATTGACAGAATTAATCTAATTTGCCTTGTTGGGTTTGTGACTTGGATGTGATTGGCATTGTTGAATTCTGACTCCTTGAGACTTGAGTGGCAGCAGTTAGATGATTGATGTCAATATGGATATATTACGATAAGCATCAGACATGTTTTTCGATGCGGTTACAAAATCAAAATAGATTGTTAACCAATGACTGAGCATAACAGCCCATGCATGTTCCATGCTCTCTACCCAGGAGTCTCCAGAGGGGTAGGCTTTATCCGCTTTGACCGGCGAATTGAAGCTGAGGAAGCCATCAAAGGCCTCAACGGGCAAAAGCCACCCGGCGCCACTGAACCCATCACAGTGAAGTTTGCCAACAACCCTAGCCAGAAAACCAGCCAGGCCCTGCTCTCCCAGCTCTACCAGTCACCCAATCGAAGGTACCCAGGACCACTCGCACAGCAGGCACAGCGCTTCAGGTAAAAGGGCACACCAAAAAAAGCAAACCTGACACGTTCTGATTAGAGCCAAACCGAGTAAATACGGCAAGTGATATGAAATCTATTAGCCCCCCCCCCCCCCCCCGAATTAAAATTAAAATTAAAATTAACATTTACATTGTACCCTAGCGGTCTTATCAAAACAAATGTGAGAATGTATTAATCGTCTCGACAAAATCGTTCAGTGAGATTTCCGTGTAGAAATTTTTATTATTACTTATTTATTATAAGTAGTACATATTATTGCTGTGTTTCCTGTTAAAGATTTTGTTGAACAAAACGCTACGATAGGTAGCATTTTTACTGTAGACCTGCCTGAGTACATGTGCAGACATGCATTTCACTTTTAATCTTATGCAATATTCTTTGGTATTCTAAGTTATTTGTAGGCCGCATTATCTTTGCCTTTGCTGTTGCTTTATACTGGTATTAGGTGTAGGAGGCCATCGTTAAGTTGCTTACACGGTGTAAAGCATGAGGGCAGAATATTTATTATACTTTCACCAAAATGTTTCTAGATCTATTTGCGGATTGACAGATTTCCCAAAAAGGAATGTTTTTTGTGTCTTCCAATTGATTCATTATAGGTTTAAAATCAACCTGAATGCTACAGTGATTATGAACACAGTTTACATCCTAAATGTGCTAATTCTTTAATGGGTGGTTATGGACAAATAGATTCGTTAATCATACAGACTAGTTAAATAATTCAATGTAACATCCCCATTCGGTCATTAATTCAAGTGATGTGTACTTCCAAACTGGTTCATGTATTTGTTAAAATGTAGGCTTTAAGCAATTGTTCCGAGGTTACTCAAATAAATCCTGTGCCAGGCGTCTCTTGGGTAGTAGTACCTGATTATCTTGCAATATAACCAAAGTGATTTCTTTATTTCTTTACACTTCAAACAATATTTACTAGATGAGACGTTGCGTTCTCTAATGATTCAGTGTGTTGTGTTTGCATATCGTTGTTGATCGTAATCGTCATTCTTATACCTTTGTTTGCTGAACAGCTATTTTCTTTAGAATTATAATTTTTAAACCAACTTTGTATGCAAGGTTTTACCTCTTGTAAAACACTTTGTACTTGCATGTGTATTGCAACTAATACAGTACTTGTCAATTTGATTGTAGGTTGGACAACCTGCTTAACATGGCCTACGGAGTCAAAAGGTAATTGTTTAATATGCCTTGTTTCGATTGACAGGTGTGTGATTGTGAATTTACATAGAAATCTCAGTGCCTTGGTATTTTTGTTTTTATTGTCGTGTATAGACTGACAAAATATTAAAATAAGGTAGGTTCATATATTTGTATCTAGCAAGGCGACACAATATGGTAAAGAACTGTCATGTAGGGCTTATTTGTTTGCTGGAAAACTGTGTGTGTGTGTGTGTGAGAGAGAGAGAGACAAGCAAGAGACACACACACAGGGTGTGAGGTAGCAAGAAGAGAGGGTCAGGCGCAACCACTCTACTGCGCCGTGAGGCTGATTCACGTTGGCATGAGAAAGGCCAGTGACGGGTTACATGTCGCGCAGTGTGTGTAACCTTGGGCTCACTTTGCCTTTCTCTCTGCTTTACATGCACAACCACTAGGGCTCCTCTCTGCCATTTTCCCCACTCGCATCTCAAAAACGTATTTTTGTCTGTTAAACTTCAGTACATTTTCTTTAGGTCACTATGCTAGCACACCACTGTCTTTAGTGTTCTGTCTACATATCGGGATATAACACCAAATTTACTCTCCCTTACACTATATTGCGTTTATTGATTTGAGACATCCAACATATTCTCCTTGATCTATTATGGACTATCTTGTCCTGTTTTAAACAATGTTGCATCAGCTGACTCTCAGCAGTCTCTACAATGGCAGTTTGTTTGAGCTCAATTTCATAGAATGCCTTACCTGATTGAAGTTCATCCTTAAAAGCTCAAAGGCCCATCACCAGCAACGGTAGACTTGTGATTTCGCGCTCCTCCCCTCCCACCCCATCCCCAACCCATACTTGTCGGTCGTTGTCTCGGTTGCCAAATCTCTCTCTTGGTCCTTGAAGCTGGGAGCACACCTGTCATGCTGCGTGTTCCCTGAGATACCAACTGGAGCAACTAATCTCATTTGACACATGCTGCAATAATTCATGCTCTTTCTCTGCACTTTAGTCTTTGTTTCTTCCGTCCACAAGAAACACGTTTACCTACTTTTTGGTATTTGATTTTATATCTGGTATCACATTCAATGGTACTTTGCTTCTTGATTTTGAAGTATTCTAGGAAATAATTTCTTATTTCTTTGGCCCCTTTGTAGACTTGGGTAATGTACAATGTTTGCCATTAGAAACATCCAACTGCCAAGTAAACCAATACAATATTAGTCTGAGAAGGTTTCAAAACGTATGATAAACAACTGATAGATGGTTTAGAACCGGTCAATTCATTGGCCTTAACTGGCTGCAGTCTGTAATGCAATTGCAGAAATGTCAATCGGTCCATATACTATTGACCAGACTGACGCTGAACCATGATCGTGGCTGGAGAACAGTAGATCAGTGTTGCAGAGAAAGAATCTGATTGTCCAATGCATTATTGAACAGAACATTTTACAAATGGCAGTAATTGCCACATTTAGAGACGCGAGGTTAACGTGCCCAAACCAAAGTTGTGTTGATACTGATGGCTGTAGAGCCTCTTGTCAGGTTGAATTTAGCCTGCTGAAGGGATCTTGTATTGCTTGTATCTTGTATAGTCTCTAGTATTGCTTTTTCTCTTTCCCGTCTTGGTGCATCTTGACCTGTGCTGCTTCTTTATTTTACAGCAGGTTCTCCCCTATGGCTATTGATGGGGTGACCAGCCTGGCTGGCATCAACATCCCTGGGCACGCGGGCACTGGCTGGTGCATCTTTGTCTACAACCTTGCTCCGGATGCAGACGAGAGCATCCTGTGGCAGATGTTTGGGCCGTTTGGTGCTGTCACAAACGTCAAGGTCATTCGTGACTTCAACACAAATAAGTGCAAAGGATTCGGATTTGTCACTATGACAAACTACGATGAGGCGGCAATGGCTATCGCCAGCTTGAATGGATACCGCCTCGGTGATAGAGTTCTGCAAGTCTCTTTCAAAACCAACAAAACGCACAAAGCCTAAAATCCACTCAGATTGTTTCTAGAAAACTCTACAGAAAATGGAAAACAAAAAGGAAACCTACCGACCGTAAACTTTCTACATTAGTAAAAACATCTTTGTAAATCAGTGTTACGAAGGGAAACGATATTTAGCGTCAAACAATGTGATTTTCATTTTTTTTCCTTCATTGAGAAATTCTTGATATACTTTATGTTCAACAAAAAAAAATACGGCAGGTTGTCATGCCTGTAATGTTTCATTATCTTGCTGTCTTTACAGATGGACCTTTTAAAATGTTACTAATAGGTTTTTGTTGTTTTGTTGCACATCTGCTTTGAAACAGTAAGTCTTGTAAGGCTTTGTGTAGTGGTTTACTTTGTATTTTTCTGTGTCCTGGTTTGCCTTAGGTGCGTTTACGTCTTCAGTGGTTAACAAAGTATTTATTTTTGAACTATTTGCCGTTTTTTATAAGTATTCCGTTTATCGTAATATGAGTTAGTTATTGGTTGGCTGCATAATGTTGCTTATTGTAAAATTAATGGACAAAAAGCCGAAAAAAAAATTCTTAAAGCAGTACCTTGCCAAAGAGCTAAGAACCTCTTTGATGTGGGTTTAAAAAGCATCTATTTTTATAAAAAGAAAAATTTGGAGAAACTTTTTACAGGACCTGGAACAAATATTTTGACTTGGATACTTTGAGAAATATCTTCATATGAGACCTTGTGAGCTTTTGAACTTTACCAGAAAGTTTGCAGTGGTTGACATTTCTGGAGAGATTTATGATGTAATAGATACCTTTTGAGATCTTTGTATTAAAGTTAGATTCTAGAATCAATGGCAGTGCTGGTTTCATTTGTAAAATCATCTGTGGGGTAGTTCCATCATCCTGGTTATTAGCCTATGATAGACGCTAATGTTAACTGTCAAGGTTTTTGTGCTCAAAGATTTGCCAAAAAGTCCAAAGGATAGTGGCCACTAGTGTCTATCATAACCTAGGTTGTCATATGACTAGCAACTCTCATTCAGATTTGATTTGAAAACAGACAGAAAAATACAAAGGTTTATTTGCAAAAGTGCATGCAAAATTATAAAAGTGGAAATATCTTAAAGGTAAAGGGGGATTAAAAATCAGTTCTTCCTAAAGGATTCCCTTCAGAATATAGAGCTCATACTATACTGTACTTATTACTATATCATTAAAGACTGGGGTTGTCTTTATTAGGGTTTTACCTGCTTTGTATTAAACAGTCAGCAACTAAGAAAATGGTTAAAATGAAGAATGAAGAATGGCAAGGAACACTCCTGAGCTTAGAGCTATGTAAATAAGTCCTTTTTTATGTTGGGTATTTGACTTAAGTTATTTTGTTAAATTTTTTTTGGACTTGATTGCAAAGTGCTTTTTCTTTTATGAGTATGTACTGTATAATTTTCCTTTTGGATATTGCCTTTTATGTTAGTTTCATTCTGGAAGTTGTTTACATTCAGTTAAAATACTTGATTTGTTGTCCTATGGACTAGCATTACAGTGCATAAGATTTGTTGGTTGTTTGGTCTGTAGATAGTCTTGCTTCTGCTATTAAGAAACTATAGACATTACGTTAGTTTTTTTGTTTTCATATATAAACATTATAGATATATATATATATATATTTATGTGGTAAAGAATGGATATAAACCACAGTTTTGAACTATTCGATTACTTTTTTTTCATATTCATATACGTAATGCATATAACCTGTCTTAAATCGTAAAAAGGTGTATATTGCTTTTCACTTTGGGGAAGGACAATGAAGCAGTTCCATGACCATAGCAAAAAGGGTTGCAAGAGATTGCTGAACAACTTCTTGCTTATCTCGAACAAACAAGAGGCTGGTCAAGCCTTAGATGCACTGAATACTGCACCTGCATCCTGCTTTGTATTTAAACTAATTACTAGTCATGCGTCCCCTTAAAATGAGCAGTGTGCTATGCATTATATATTTAAATTTGCAACTGCTTCTTTTCTTGTTTATATATTCATTTATTAGTAGAAGTTACATTTTTGAGTCTAGAGCTGTGACACACTTGCTGCTGTGGGGCGGGGGCCAAAATTTTCCATGCCTAACCTCGCAATGGTCTTGATTGAAAGTAATTTTAAAAGCAGATTCCTAATGGTATTCTTGGCCATGGTCTGTCTAACCTTTGATGGCCTGGCATGAAAAACTTTGGTCCTTCACCCCCAACTATATTTCAATTCTAAATGTGAGAATGATTATTTATTTCAAGTTGTACAGTATGACTTGGTTCACAGCCTTTTTTTGGGATAGAATATATCTTTTTGTTGAGTATTTAAAAAGGATGTACATGTTATTTTATTTGTGTTTGGAATACTTTGTATTTTTTCATGTTCAGTACATCAATAAATAAGTTGAAGGGTAATGCAATTCTGTGGATGGACCCTATGATTATATCTTCTCTATTCTTGACTGAAGAACTATCATGTTTTCCTAGATTAGGGTCCTAATTGTAAGAGTCTAAGAATGGGTGACACAAAGTATTTGCAAAGCACAAAAGGTTATCGAACCCTGTTACCCTCTGCTGTGGCCTGAGACAATAGGCCATACTAAAAACCTTTAAAGATTCGACCTATACTAGGATAAGGCATTTTTAAATTTGGACATTAAATATTGATGAACAAACAATGCAGGGTGTCCAGTGAAAATCTGTGTAAAATTGTAAATGAAAGTTTTGATAGTTTGGGTATAATGCCTTGCAAATACTGTAATTAAGAGCTACATATTTTGTCCTAAAACGTAAATCGCTACGTTTCTTAGTTATTTGACCTGACTTGATATGACTGACTTCAATGTCCAAAAAGTTTCTCTGTCCACTCACTTTACATACATATTTTTAAATTTTATGGTGATCCGCCATTGATTAACCAATGTAGCATAATATTGCCTTGTTGAGTCATTAAATATAAGAGAAATTTCCTTGGAACTCCTTGAATTTTATTTTTGAAAAGATGTTGGGTTGCATTTGTAGTCATTTACAATTGTTATAGATCACCTGATTTCATTTTTTGAGATGCATAGTGTGTATTGGTGAAAAGGTTCACTGTAGCTCCATGGCTGTACGTGACTTGTGCAAAGTACTAAGTCGAAATGATTACCTGTTATGAATTGCCTGTAGTTGCGCTTTAAAATAAATTGTTTGAAGTAGGTATACTTCTGAGAATAGTCGTAGATTATGTAATTATTATATCTTAGATTACATTTTGTCAGTCCCTGGCATTTACTGTCTTGGGGATTGCAATTTACAGAAATGTTACTCAGTCCTTTTATAAAATTAATTAAGTAATTTTATAAATACAAATTAATCTATTATATATCAGTTTTGCTTATTGATTCGAGAGGAATCCAGATCGCTATTTGTGTTGTCTTCATAGCAATATTGTAGCTTCAGAGGTGGCAATGGAGAACCTATGCTTTTCACGTAGCTTAATTCCAACTATGACTTCAAAAGCTGAATGTCTGAACATTTCCAACTGCTTACTGGTAGACCTCAACAGTTAATTGGAACATAGTTCAGGCACCAGTTCCAGAATGTGCTTTCACAAGGAGATGGCACAAGCCTTGAAGGAAGGAGCCTGATATAGACTATTGATTTTCCTTATCTCATGCTCCACTTGAGGCCGACAGCCCCAGTGAAGATGAAATAGCCTGCTTTGAAGTGTGCTTCCCTGCTGCGGAGCCACCTCACACTGCTCGAATCACTTTAAGGGGCATTCGAAGGACGCAGACACGAGTAGCCAATGCTTTTGGAACAAGTTCTGTTAAACACGCAACATTGAAAAAGACCCCTGTCTCCCACTAGTCTAATGAAGACCATATTATGCTTTGTTCAATCATGTAGTAATTCCACCATTTCTGCATGGCTGGTGAAGGATAAGGGGTCTAATCTGTGTTTTGGTCAGAAAAGCTTTCACTGTCTTAAAGGAGTCCTCAAGACGTTTACTGGCCCATTAGTCTGCATTTGGCAAAACAGAAGTCATCTGACGACGCTTGTCTTTACTTAGTAGGTCGAAATGGATCCCTTTGATACCATCTTGTCTTAAGGATTGCTTTTGCCTCGTCCAGATGAAAAACGTGTAAATGTTTCTGCCCAAGATTGTCATGCCGTACTGTTAATTGGTATAAACTTGCTAGATGCTTTGCGTGAATAACTCCATCTTTGTTCTGTCTCTGACGGTCTGTTAGATTCCTAGCTCTGGGATGCTATAATGACAGACAAGTGGAAGATGTAATTGGGATTCATATGTTGTTATTACTTAATGGCACTAAAAGTAGGATGTGGTGAGAGGCTACCGCAGTTTGAATGGCTTGGTTTAAATGGAGATTATATTTGTGTAAAATTCTTTGGCATACAGAGTTTCCATGGTGCAGTCTTACCATGGGGTTGTCTTTGCCTTCTATCCACGGAGCTAGTTTTGACTGGATCTTGAAGACTTTTCTTGTATGCTTGGGGCAAGAAAGCATTCAGATCATAAGATGATAGCAACAAATGAATGATGAGTTTGTGTAAGGGCTAAAATGAGTTTTTAAATTGTATAGAGTGCACCATTTTATCGTCTATGACCCCTCTTCAAATGGCATACTGTGGGGGCCACAATAAGAAATTGGGTTTGGATAGAAAGTCATGGGTCAAATCCATCCCACACCATGAAAAGAAACTACATTCAGTATCTTCTAATGTTCAACCAGCTTTTCTGCAGGAAATCTTGATTGATATCAGCCTAATTGTGTTCTTTGAAATAATACTTAGTGTGCGCTTACTTCTTTGAGCGCTCTTAAACTTGCGGTAACCTTACTAGTTCAAAAGTGTAATACCATCAATCCTTCAAGATAATCTTTAGGGCTATTGAATGACTTGGTTATACTGACAAGTTTGTCCTTTTTCTAAATTGTAGAACTTTTTGACCTTGCTAACAAGGACAGAGTATGTGGCTGGGTAACATGCCCACGCTGAAACAACACTAATATGTCCTCTGTGCGCCATTATTGCTATTGCTACACCCAGAATATACAGATGTTCTCTCAATTGTCATCCCATTAAATCCTCTACGTATCCCCCCCCCCCCCCCCCCCCCCTGTACTCAAATCACCGCGTCAGTGACTAGGGAGCCGATAAATAAAACATGTCAGTAAATTTGGTCCGGCGCTGCTGATGTCAGCAGATGGCCGTAAACACATTTGCATGCGGGCTGTCTGTCGATTTGATTTATGGCACACTGGATTTTCTATTACGCTCATTTATAGCAGGCACCTATCTTCCTGTCAATAAAGACCTTGTGCTGGCTGAGCCAACAAGTCATTTTCTTTTTCGTTTTCAAGCGATTGTTTGTCTAAGTAAACACAACTATTTACAGGAGTTTAGAATACGTCAGGGAATTGGTTCTTAAAATCACGTAGGTTTCTCCAAAAAACAGGTAGACTGAAAAAACACACAGCTCAGTTTGAATCTCATGCATGCAAGCACACGCTCTTACAAACTAAACAGCACTCGTTGCTGGGTTGCTGGAAGGGAACTGAATTTCCAAAATCCATAAGCCTATTATTATTTATCCATCAATTATTCATGCTGTTTTACTGTGGTGGAGCAGGGGACGAAAGACAAGCAAGGACAGTGTAATCCTGGCTCTGTGGCCACTAAATGCTTTCCCTACCTCCAATTCACCCTGAAGCTTCCTTCATGTGGGAACGAAGGGAGCCTCAACTTTTAAGAAAACATCGAATAGCACTCAACAAGATGGTATCTATAGATGTTTTTCAATAGACTAGAAGGAAGTATGTGATTAAAACACTTTATATTAGTTTAAAATAATATATATTTCATTTTGGACACATTATTAGGATTGGTAATTAGTCAGCATTACCATTATTAATGTATGGTCATGTTTCATTTTGTGCAAAATGTCCTGGACTACAAAACTTTCTTATCTACTCAGATATTTGGTGCCTAATGAAAAGACAGGGTATGTCAGCACTTCCAAATAGACATGCTTTCAGTTCCATTGCATTTTAGTGGGACAATCGTTCTTTAGAGAATCATATAGCATTGGATAGAAGCACTATTCTTCGTTAATGTGATTTTTAGTGTCTGCTCACAGAACAGCTGTTCGTTGAATGCTTGGCCTCAGCAGAACAATATCTTTCATGTGCCGGTGAACTGCTCTTGAACACATTAGATGAAAAGAGCTCAAGTAGATGACGTGGAGTGGCGAAAGAGTGGTCCTTTTTATGTCAAAGTGTCACAGATAATTCACCGGTAAATTCACAAGTGGTCTCTCAAGCACCTTCAGGGTGCTTTTATTAAAATAATTACAGATTGAAAGGTTTAACCATCTCACGTGTTGCTATTTAAGGCGTTAAATGATCCACGCTTTGTGTTGACAAATGCGTGGCCTGGTCTTTTTTTTTGCGCTGATCCAAATGGGGGAAAACTGAGTGCAGCTCAGTAAGTGGCATCGTTGGGATACATTGTGTTCAAGTTTAATTGAGCTAATACAGTTGGCCCATAAAAATATGCAAGAGTTTTGTTGGGGGAAAATGTTACTCACAAAGATTACGTTTTTCTAAATATACTGCACTCAGATGTAGTCTATACTACCACACAGTAAACACGACACTATTACATGTAGATACACTGATTACATTAAAACTACGGTTGAAGTGAACAACATTGATCATCTCTTAACAATGGCACCTGTCAAGAGGCAGAAAGTGAACAGTCAGTTCTTGTAGTTCATGTGTTGGAAGGAGGAGTAAGCATAAGAGTCTGAGCGGCTTTCACAAAGGCCAAATAGTTATGGCTTGACCACTGAGGAGAATCATTGAGGCTCCGAGCCACCCTGACAACGGCCTTTTCCCTATTCTGCGGTTAGGGAGAAGGCTCAGGAATTAATTATTACATGCCATTTTCACTATATCATCTTATTTATAATTTGTATGGCTAATTCTGTACTTAAAGGCTATATTTTATGATGTACTATTATTCTCAGTATTGTTAGTTCTTAGTAGGTACATATTTCAGAGTTGGAAGGAATACATTTCATCGTCATATTGTACGCTGACATGTGACTAAAAAAACAGAACTTGAACTGGGTCGGAGCATCTGCAAAATGGTCTTGTAAGGCGTTCCCAGTATGCAGTGGTTAGTACCTACCAAAAGCAGTCCAAGGAAGGACAACCGGTGAACCGGTGACAGGGTCATAGGCGGTCCAAGTCGCATTGATGCGCGTGGGGAGCAAAGGCTAGCCCATCTGGTCCAAATACAGAAGAGCTACTGTGGCACAAATTGCGGAAATAGTTAGTACTTGCTATGATAGAAAAGTGGAGGGATGCGCAGCTGCAGACTGGTCCAAGTGCCCATGCTGACCCCTGTCAACTGCCCAAAGCACCGACAATGAGCACGTGAGCATCAGAACTGGACCATGGAGCAATGGAAGAGGGTGGCCTGCTCGGATGAGTCATGTTTTCTTTCATGTGGATGGCCGGGTGCGTGTGCGACGTTTACCTGTGGAGGAGATGTCACCTGGATGCACTATGGGAAGAATGTAAGCTGTTGTAGGCAGTGGGATGCTCTAGGCTATGTTCTGCTGGGAAACCTTGAGTCCTGGCATTCATGTGGATGTTGCTTTTACACATACCACCTACGTCAACATTGCTGCCGACCAAGTACACCCCTTCATGGTGACAGTGTTCCCTGATGACAGTGGCCTCTTAGGGATAATGCGCTCCGCCACAAAGCAAAAAGATTGTTTAGGATTGGTTTGAGGAAAATGACTGGTTCAAAGTGTTGACTTGGCCTCCAAATTCCCCAGATCTTAATCCAATTGAGCATCTGAGGGATGTGCTAAAACAACAGGTCTGAACCATGAAGGCCCCACCTGGCATCTTACAGGACTTATATACTGCTAACGTATTGGTGCCAGATGCCACAGGACACCTTCAGAGGTCTTGTGGAGTCCATGCCTCGACGGGGACATGCACAATATTAGGAAGGTGGTTTTAATGTTGTGGGTGATCCATGTGTCTTACATTCAAATAGCTTCGTTTGTTTTTAAAACTTGATTTCCTTCTCTTGAATTGTCCATGGATGGTAAATATTGAACAGAAGCATTAGGTTGTGTTTTCGTTGACTTCTTTTCTCCTTCCCACCACGTGACTCGAGGGGTTCAGATGTGTGATTACATTTGAAGGGGTTGGATCAAAATGGTGGAAGCTTGGTTTCCTGCTTCTCCAAACCCGTTATATCGATGATGAGATTGAGCACAAAAAAAAAGCCACGTTTTCTGTCTAGAGACTACGTACAGGCCTGTGTTACTCTCCCTATGAGGCCTTGGCACCTCCATTTCATAATGAGGCTGTGAAGAGAGGGGGCGAAGATTAGAATAACAGCCCGAACTAATCCATATCAGGCCGATGCGGTGCCACGTTTGGGGAAAGCGTGTCATTTCACATTTCGCAGTGCAACCAAAAAAAAAAAACCTCAACACCCCCCACCCGCTAAACAAGCCATGAGAATAACTGCTGTGGCAGACCGCCGGTGCAAGGACAGCGATCAACAAAACAGCTCCCTCGCTCACGTTCCCTCTGAGTTCTCTTCTCGGCTCTGGCCAACGCGGTCTGAGGGGGGAAGAAATCCATGCCTCATACTGGTGCCTTTGGAAACCCAAGCAGATGAGTTTCAGGCGTGAGGAAGCAGATCGAGAGTGATTTTATCCTCGACTTAGGGACCATGGGTGTTCTGTGCAATGATCACTATTGACATCTCCCTCCTGGGCTACGTTGGTGTCGTGAGACAGATCAGAGGATGTGAGAAGACAGAGCACACTGTTGTTTGGTCTGCTTCGAGTATTCAATTGGCTGATAGAATGCTCTAGATGTTGGAAAAAGTACTGCTGTGCTTTTTCGTCCACTTTTCTGGCATGTTGAAACCACACGCAGTGGTATTTACGCGCAGTAGTCCCCATTCATCCATACACATTCACATCATTACTGGAAACATATATTCCGCTGTCCGTTTCACTTTCCTGCTTCCCATGGTAAGCTGGTTTCCTGAAAGAAAAAAAAATACAAAAACGACCATCATTGGCATTCTATTCAAGATTTGAATGTAAAAACCTAAAATAAATTCTAAAAGGCACCGGGGAGAATTACACTTCTGCTTCTCAGTCGGTGAACCTTAGATTTCTGTCTGCTAGGCCATTATTGTCAGCTTTTGCCAGTTTTTATTGTGGGAGAGCGCGCTGACCATTTTCTGTCCATCTTCGCACTGTACGCAAACAATGATATGACTGACAATGGAGGCAGTGTGACTGTGACCTCCACTGTGTGCCGGTGTCAGGTTTATTTCCATGAATTCAATTCCCTGCCGCTCCTGCAACTTTGCCATTGTGTAGCACACTGCACCAGCTGATACTGTGGGGCCGTTCATTTCCACAGGCCGGCAGTTGAACAATCCCCATGGAGCAGCATAATGGAATGTCAGTTTTGCAGCTATGCCTGTACATATGGGGGCATTGTGTGATTTGGGCCCCTGTGTGGCACTGATAAAGAAACCAACTCCCTGGTTTCTCTTCCCGCTGTGGCGGTGCCCCTGCAAAACAGAAAAGAGCCTCACGCCATGCAGCAGCCTTGTGACTACCTGCAGCCAGCGCCCATTTTATTTCAACTTCCCAATACACGGAGCCACTTGCTGCGCCCCCGTAAAACCCGATTGAGGGCCTGAGGCAAGTGGGGGAAGACGGAGAGAGCAGAAAGCAAGGCAAACCCATTGATGTGTTTTGCCGCTCCTCTCATCGCGCTAGCAGACAGGACACACTGTAGGTATCAGAAGCTGGAGCCCTGCACTCCCACTGAGTGTGCTGATCCAGCCCTTTTAAGGAGCCGAGTGCTCGTTGGAGTGCAGACTCGCTAAAGGGGCTCAGTGAGTGTGTGTGTGCGTGTCTGTGTTTGCTTATGCGTTTGTCAAACAGAGGGGAGAAGTAGTTGGTGGTCTAGCTAGTGTCCACTCTGCTTTCATCTCGAACGGGGTCTGATTTCAAAGATCGCCTAGCTACACCAAGAACTAGGCCTCGCCTCCTATTTATTCTGTAACCAGCTGAGATGAGCTATCCTCATTATATCTGCCGAGGGCCATAATGAGGTTTGATTCAACTCGGATAGGTGGTCCTCGGCCAAACTTACTTACAGCCACTGCCAGCAAAGCAAGAGCTAAGGGAGGGCCCGGTGCTTGACTGCTTATCACCATTGTTAACAGGATCAATTGTAAAGAAAGGACTTTTCAGAATTCTCTACTTTCGGTTAATCTAAATGAGCTGCCGTTGTAGCTTATCAACTCGGGTGGGACACATCCTGTGAAAGGGAATTAATTTGTGAACACAATGTACTCATGATGTTCTGTTGGTGTTACTTATTAGATTTACATAGACACATCGTCATGTTTTACTAAGAACAGCCTCGCTGAAGCCAACTGTGTTCACAATTCAATATGTTCAAGCTGTTTTGTAAAAAAAAATTAAAAAAAACACGCTGGCTGGATGGAAGGTATTACTATCGGGAAAAAAAATAAAACATTCTAGAGATTAATTCTAATTCCTGCTGCCGTTTATTTGTTTGTGCATGTCTTTACCTCAGCGGAAATGAAAAGTGGGGCCCTTGTTACCATCCACTGTCAAAGCTTCATTGAACAATCAGAAGTGATTACCTCCGTTGGGGTAAACTGCTCTCGTGGGGATAAAAAAAAGGAAGCCATTTTGTTTCGGCGTATTAATTAGTTTGTTTTTGCTGACTACACACTTTATAAAAAATTCCAATCTGACTGTAATTCATTGCGGCTAATCAAAGTTAAACTGCCGTTCTCTGGGGACCCCACGTCTTTACCAACCTCCAGTTTCCTCTGCAGCCTGGCTCAAATCTCTCTGACGTCCTTGGTAGGGAAACGCAGCGTACAATTTACTTCATTACAGACGGCCTCTCTCGGAGGGGAAGCCTCGGCATGGCCGCCTGTCAACTCGGCCCTCATATTGACAACTGTACCCCTTCTCAACCTTTTTAATCACCGACGCAGTAGCAAGAGCTATAGAAAGTAGTTTATGGCTGCTCTGCCTGTGGAGCAATAGGTCTACTCATTGTGACATATATTAAACCAGATCGCACTTTGTTTCCAAGATGCAGGTACAAATCACAAATGTCATGGAGGTAGGACAAAGTAAAATGGCTGGATTGCAGTCAAAGGATAGAGGAAATGCATTTACAAATTAAACCCACTACACCGCACTGCAGAGCAGGGTTAGCCTCTCCTAAAACGGAATAGCTTGCTTTAGCCTACCTTCAGTGTGTGGAATAGCGGGGCCGTGGCTGCTGTGACTGCAGTACCGTAAATTTGGAGTTGTTTACGGATGCTGCCATCTTGGTGCGCTCCGGGAGGGAAACTTGGAGCGGGGCCATTTACTGGCAGCTTGATGAGAGTGCAGCGAAGCGAGTTAATTAATACAACATCCCCGGGCCCGGAGGCAAGGCTGCAAACCTAACCTGGAAGAGAAATGGGAAAAAAAAGGGAAAGGGGAGTGGGGAAGATGGAGAGAGGCAGGGAACAAGAAGCAGAAAGATGCTGCAAAACAGGCCAGAGGGTTCAGAAATCTGTCAGTGCATGAAGACACGTAGCTTCCAGAGATGCTAAAATGATGGACCTGCGCCATGCTCGTCTCGGTGATCTATAGTCGCCTCCGACTTGATCAAACTGAGCCCCGCGATCGATGCCTGTTAACCAATTTCAGACAGATGTTGGGGTAGCAATCAGATTTGACATTGATCTGACATGGATTTAGTGCTTTGGTTGCTTTAGCTATGAAACTGGATTTTTTCCTGTGGAGGGCATGCCCCCAGGTCTTCTGCACTTTTAATGCCACGAAACGATCTTGCCTGTCCTGCTGCAGAAGTAATACAGTAGCCTTTTTAGTGCAATATTATTATAATGGAGTGTTTATAGAGGCATGCCATGTTATAAGCCTTGTTTGTAAAACCTATTGAAATATTGATCACTGAAAAATACATGAATTTAAGTTGTCGTCATCAAACCATAGCACATATATTGGGAATGTAGCTGTAATTCTCATTGGTTGGTTTGCAGATTGTTAGTGGTGCAGCCTTTTGTTCAATATCAGGGATGACTGAACGAGTTGAATGTGTAGGCCCTCTGGGGACGTCCTAAACATAGGGGGTAAAGGGCATCTTTGGTTTTCTTTCATTCCAAAAGACTCAACAAAGTGTGAGATGTATTCACCAATGGCGCATAGTTGTTGCTTCCCCTTAACTTGGCCTCTGTGGGAAAAACGCGTGTCTGCTGAGCTCCTTCAAACAACAGAAAAGTTGCCTGAAGATAGTAAGGTCCACTGGGAGGCCCTTGCCTGCCTCCCTCCTTCAATGTCTCCATGTGTATCTATTTATTTCAGCTGGTGAAAGATAACTTTGGAGACTGAAATGTCAAATACGTGTTTTTTTTTTCAAACCAAAGTTTGCAAACATCGCCTGAGAAATAAATGAAACACAAAAAATTATCTGCAAACATTGGTTTTCCAAGAGATTACTTTATTGTAATGCAAACATAAAGTCATCCTATAAACCCTAAGAATGAGTACTATGACTCTAGTTTGACAATTGAGGAGCCATTCTTTATAGAACAATGCCTGCCCTTCCAGAGGAACCATAGCCTGTAATTCAGCACAAATGTTGAATGCGGACATTTCAGGCTTACGTTCATTTCCCTGACATCAA
>JAPMUY010003617.1:0-27433 GCA_026901105.3 Galaxias olidus
GGCCAAGTCTCACAGTCTGGGGTCGGGACGTTAGGAAGTCCTTTATCCAGGCACATGTGAGAGGGGGGTGGCCAATGGTGTCCAGTTTGTAGCATAACCTGTCCGGTATTATTGTATTGAAGGCTGAACTGTAATCCACAAAGAGCATCCGGACGTATCTCTGCTGCTGCTCCAGGTGTTCCAGCGCAGAGTGAAGAGCTATGGCTACGGCGTCCTCGGTGGATCTGTTCTCATCTGATCTTAGTCTCATCTGTCCAAAGAATGCTGTTCCAGAACTGGGTTGGCTTCTTCAGGTGTTTTTTGGCAAAGTCAATTCTGGCCTTTCTATTTTTGAGGCTGATTAATGGTTTGCACCTTGTGGTGAATCCTTTGTATTTACTCTCATGAAGTCTTCTCTTTATGGTAGACTTAGATACTGATACACCTACTTCCTGGAGAGTGTTCTTCACTTGAGTGGATGTTGTGAAGGGGTTTTTCTTCACCATGGAAAGGATTCTGCGATCATCCACCACTGTTGTCTTCCGTGGACGTCCAGGCCTTTTTGAGTTCCCAAGCTCACCAGTGCACTCTTTTTTTCTCAGAATGTACCAAACTGTTGATTTGGCCACTCCTAACATTTCTGCTATCTCTCTGATGGATTTCTTCTTTTTTCAGCCTCAGGATGGTCTGTTTCACCTCCATTGAGAGCTCCTTTGACCGCATGTTGTGTGTTCACAGCAACAGCTTCAAAATGCAAACGCCACACCTGGAATCAACTCCAGACCTTTTAACTGCTTAATTGATGACAGGTTAATGAGGGAAGAGCCCATGCAGCGTTGTTATTTTTTTTTGCAGCCTTCTGAGTCAATTGTCCAATTACTTTTGGTCCCTTGAAAAAGAGGCGGCTACGTATTAAAGAGCTGTAATTCCTAAACCCTTGCTCCAATTTGGATGTGAATACTCTCAAATTACAGCTGAGAGTCTGCACTTTAAGCCCATATTGATTATATAATTGTATCCTGAATATGTTTTCGTAAACAGCTAAAATAACAAAACTTGTGTCACTGTCCAAATATTTTTGGGCCTAACTGTATACTGCCAGTCTGTGGGTGAGGTTTAAGAGGGCAAGCTTTCATAAGATTAGAGTTGCCTATAATGATGATGGTTTGAGGAATTTACTTAGAAAGCCTAGGTGGAGTGGTGCAAGTGTTTTGTTTTGTGAAGCAAGAATCTATTCTTTCCATGCTCTGTTAAGGAATTTGATGTACAAATTTATATGTAGGCTGAATGACTCGCAGAACTCCATAATAAAGCTGCTGGTAGATCCTAAACTCAGTGTAGTGCGGTATCAATCCCAAATGTGAAAGCATTGGTATCAATGTCTGTTGAAGGAGTAAGTGTTACTGCTGATCTATGTATGTTATGTGACTCAGTTGTTTGTGTTGTTGTTTATGTTGTATGTTCTTCTAATGGACCCTGCAGTCTGTCAATAAAGATGAAATAAATAAATAAAATAAATAATAACAATAATAATAATAAAAGTAAACAAAATAAGTTATAATTATAATAATAACAATAATAATAATAATGATTCGTATTATTATTATTATTGGTATTATTAATAATAATAATAATAATAATAATACTACTACTAATAATAATAATAATAATAAGTATACAGTAAGTATAATAATTATAATTGTAATATTATTATAATAATAATAATAATAATAATAATAATGATAATAATAATAATAATAACAATAATAATAATATTAATAACAAACAAACACGCACGCACGCACGCACGCACGCACGCACGCACGCACACACACACACACACACACACACACACACACACACACAATACAGCACATTTGTCTTAGGTGATATGTAATTGTGTGCAGTTGTGGACTGCATCAGAAGGATTTCATATTATGATGGCCTGTTGTTTTTTTACAGGCGGCCGTGATACAGTTTATTATGTCAAAATATAACACGCTATATAATATAACACATTGTATAATATAATATAACACGTATAATATAATATAACACGTTGTATAATATAATATAACACGTTGTATAATATAATATAACACGTTGTATGATATAATATAACACGTTGTATAATATAATATAACACGTTGTATAATATAATATAACACGTTGTATAATATAATATAACACGTATAATATAATATAACACGTTGTATGATATAATATAACACGTATAATATAATATAACACGTTGTATAATATAATATAACACGTATAATATAATATAACACGTATAATATAATATAACGTTGTATAATATAATATAACGTTGTATAATATAATATAACACGTTGTATAATATAATATAACCACGTTGTATAATATAATATAACCGCGTTGTATAATATAATATAACACGTTGTATAATATAATATAACACGTTGTATAATATAATATAACGTTGTATAATATAATATAACACGTTGTATAATATAATATAACACGTTGTATAATATAATATAACACGTTGTATGATATAATATAACACGTTGTATAATATAATATAACACGTTGTATAATATAATATAACACGTTATATAATATAATATAACACGTTGTATAATATAATATAACACGTTGTATAATATAATATAACGCTATATAATATAATATAACACGTTGTATAATATAATATAACACGTTGTATAATATAATATAACACGTTGTATAATATAATATAACACGTTCTATAATATAATATAACACGTTGTATAATATAATATAAATATAATATAATATAACACGTTGTATAATATAATATAACCGCGTTGTATAATATAATATAACACGTATAATATAATATAACACGTTGTATAATATAATATAACCACGTTGTATAATATAATATAACACGTATAATATAATATAACGCGTTGTATAATATAATATAACACGTTGTATAATATAATATAACACGTTGTATAATATAATATAACACGTTGTATAATATAATATAATACGTATAATATAATATAATACGTTGTATAATATAATATAACCTGCCGTTGTATAATATAATATAACACGTTATATAATATAATATAACACGTTGTATAATATAATATAACACGTATAATATAATATAACACGTTGTATAATATAATATAACACGTTGTATGATATAATATAACACGTTGTATAATATAATATAACACGTTGTATAATATAATATAACACGTTGTATAATATAATATAACACGTTATATGATATAATATAACCGCGTTGTATAATATAATATAACACGTTGTATAATATAATATAACCGTTGTATAATATAATATAACACGTTGTATAATATAATATAACGCGTTGTATAATATAATATAACCGCGTTGTATAATATAATATAACACGTTGTATGATATAATATAACACGTTGTATAATATAATATAACACGTTGTATAATATAATATAACACGTTATATAATATAATATAACACGCTATATAATATAATATAACACGTTGTATAATATAATATAACGTTGTATAATATAACACGTTGTATAATATAATATAACACGTTGTATAATATAATATAACACGTTGTATAATATAATATAACACGTTGTATAATATAATATAATACGTTGTATAATATAATATAACCGCGTTGTATAATATAATATAACACGTTATATAATATAATATAAACGTTGTATAATATAATATAACACGTTGTATGATATAATATAACACGTTGTATAATATAATATAACACGTTGTATAATATAATATATACGTATAATATAATATAACACGTTGTATAATATAATATAACACGTTGTATAATATAATATAACACGTTGTATAATATAATATAACACGTTGTATAATATAATATAACACGTATAATATAATATAACACGTTGTATAATATAATATAACACGTTGTATAATATAATATAACACGTTGTATGATATAATATAACACGTTGTATAATATAATATAACACGTATAATATAATATAACACGTTGTATGATATAATATAACACGTATAATATAATATAACACGTTGTATAATATAATATAACACGTTGTATAATATAATATAACACGTTGTATAATATAATATAACACGTTGTATAATATAATATAACACGTATAATATAATAATATAATATAATATAACACGTTGTATAATATAATATATGTATAATATAATATAACACGTTGTATAATATAATATAACACGTTGTATAATATAATATAATAACGTTGTATAATATAATATAACACGTTGTATAATATAATATAACACGTTGTATAATATAATATAACACGTTGTATGATATAATATAACACGTATAATATAATATAACACGTTGTATAATATAATATAACACGTTGTATAATATAATATATAACACGTATAATATAATATAACGTATAATATAATATAACGTTGTATAATATAATATAACACGTTGTATAATATAATATAACACGTTGTATAATATAATATAATACGTTGTATGATATAATATAACACGTTGTATAATATAATATAACACGTTGTATAATATAATATAACACGTTGTATGATATAATATAACACGTTGTATAATATAATATAACACGTATAATATAATATAACACGTATAATATAATATAACACGTATAATATAATATAACACGTTGTATAATATAATATAACACGTTGTATAATATAATATAACACGTTGTATAATATAATATAACACGTTGTATAATATAATATAACACGTTGTATAATATAATATAACACGTTGTATAATATAATATAACACGTTGTATAATATAATATAACACGTTGTATAATATAATATAACACGTATAATATAATATAATACGTTGTATAATATAATATAACCCGTTGTATAATATAATATAACATACGTTGTATAATATAATATAACACGTTATATAATATAATATAACCGCGTTGTATAATATAATATAACCGCGTTGTATAATATAATATATACCACGTTGTATGATATAATATAATACGTTGTATGATATAATATAACACGTTGTATAATATAATATAACCACGTTGTATAATATAATATAACATTGTATAATATAATATAATAATATAATATAACATGTATAATATAATATAACCACGTTGTATAATATAATATAACACGTTGTATAATATAATATAAACACGTATAATATAATATAACACGTTGTATAATATAATATAACACGTTGTATAATATAATATAACACGTTGTATAATATAATATAACACGTTGTATAATATAATATAACACGTTGTATAATATAATATAACACGTTGTATGATATAATATAACACGTTGTATGATATAATATAACACGTTGTATGATATAATATGTATAATATAATATAACACGTTGTATAATATAATATAATATACGTTGTATAATATAATATAACCGTTGTATGCGTATAATATAATATAACTTACGTTGTATAATATATTATAACCGTTATATAATATAATATAACACATTGTATAATATAATATAACACGTATAATATAATATAACACGTATAATATAATATTATATAATATAATATAACGTTGTATAATATAATATAACACGTTGTATAATATAATATATAACGTTGTATAATATAATATAACACGTTGTATAATATAATATAACCGTTGTATAATATAATATAACCGCGTTGTATAATATAATATAATACGTTGTATGATATAATATAACCGCGTTGTATAATATAATATAACCGTTGTATGATATAATATATTACGTTGTATAATATAATATAACCACGTTATATAATATAATATAACACGTTGTATAATATAATATAACACGTTATATAATATGTTGTAATATAATATAACCACGTTGTATAATATAATATAACACGTTGTATAATATAATATAACACGTTGTATAATATAATATAACACGTATAATATAATATAACACGTTGTATAATATAATATAACACGTTGTATAATATAATATAACACGTATAATATAATATAACACGTTGTATGATATAATATAACACGTTGTATAATATAATATAACACGTTGTATAATATAATATAACACGTATAATATAATATAACACGTTGTATAATATAATATAACACGTATAATATAATATAACACGTTGTATAATATAATATAACACGTATAATATAATATAACACGTTATATAATATAATATAATATAATATAATAACGTTGTATAATATAATATAACACGTTGTATAATATAATATAACACGTATAATATAATATAACACGTTGTATAATATAATATAACACGTTGTATAATATAATATAACACGTTGTGTGATATAATATAACACGTTGTATAATATAATATAACATAATATAATATAACGTTGTATGTATAATATAATATAACACGTATAATATAATATAACACGTTGTATAATATAATATACGTATAATATAATATAACACGTATAATATAATATAACACGTTGTATAATATAATATAACACGTTGTATAATATAATATAACACGTATAATATAATATAACACGTTGTATAATATAATATAACACGTTATATAATATAATATAACACGTTGTATAATATAATATAACACGTTGTATAATATAATATAACACGTTGTATAATATAATATAACACGTTGTATAATATAATATAACACGTATAATATAATATAACACGTTGTATAATATAATATAACACGTTGTATAATATAATATAACACGTTGTATAATATAATATAACACGTTGTATAATATAATATAACACGTTGCAGTCTGACTTTTTCTCATGGGAGCAGCTAAAACAAGCCGCTCAACTCTCTAAAATAAAAGCTTTGTTAACCAGTGTTAACTAGTGTTTTTATATCATGCTAAACTAAATGAATGTGGTTTCTCTTCCTATTTTTTGTGTCCTGTTTTTAGGGAAAACCTATGTGGGTTTGAAGATTGCCCAGGCTCTGCTGACCAATCAGGCTCTGTGGAGAGGTTTCCATGAGTCCCCCATGTTGGTAGTGTGCTACACCAATCACGCTCTGGACCAGTTCCTGGAAGGTAGACTTCAGCCAATCATAGTCAGAGTTCCCATGCATAATTTAGAAACTTCAAATCAATGAAGAAATCCATATAAACTGAAGGAAGACATCCACTTATTAATACACACATGAATACATTATTGTCCTAGAAAAATATGAAAGCAGGGATTAGGAGGAACTTTAGGATCCTGGCATATTGAGTTTAATATCTAGAAAGATTATATTTTAAAACTTAGTTCCTTGTTTGTATCTTTTTGTCAGTTCTGTGAATCAGTCCATATGGATTATTTTGAAGTTCTAATTTTGGAAATTGATTTGAATATTAAAGTTACTGGAGGCAGTTTTTCTGTATGAGATTATGTTGGTGACCCCTACTGTTTGCTTAGTGTAATTATTATCCCTAACCGTCCCAAAGACGACATGCAGAATGCTCATAGTCACTGCATATTGCTAGCAAGATAAACAACTATACTCCAAGTATGGGCATCTCTTCCTGGTTTAGTGACACACTTCCTTGTGCCCAAAAGCGATTCGTCACAGTTTCACTGGAGACCATACCCGATGGCAGACACATTTAGTGTTAAATGTTGAGACTTCAAGACGACTGATCTGAACCGTGATTTTTTCATTCTCCCATAGACATTACAATGTGCTATCAGAAGAAATGTATTGATAATCCGTTAATATAAAAAAGTTGCCTATAGTTGCTTTAATAGATTCTTAAGTATTCTGGTTTTATTGCTCACTGCAGGCATCCACAAATTCCTGAAAAAAGGGATAGTTCGAGTTGGTGGTCGTAGCAACAGCGAGGTTCTGAAGAACTTCAATATCAGGGAGCTTACCAGGACACATAACTTCAGACGTAACCTGCCGGGACACCTGCAAAATGCCTACCGACAGGTGAGCAAATGTTTTAGGAAGAGAACTACAAACAGGTGAGCAAATGTTTTAGAAAGAGAACTACAATCAGGTGAGCAAATGTTTTAGGAAGAGAACTACAATCAGGTGAGCAAATGTTTTAGGAAGAGAACTACAATCAGGTGAGCAAATGTTTTAGAAAGAGAACTACCGACAAGTGAGCAAATGTTTTTGAAAGAGAACTACAATCAGGTGAGCAAATGTTTTAGGAAGAGAACTACAATCAGGTGAGCAAATGTTTTAGGAAGAGAACTACAATCAGGTGAGCAAATGTTTTAGGAAGAGAACTACAATCAGGTGAGCAAATGTTTTAGAAGGAGTACTACCGACGGGTGACTACATTTTTTTTTCTCACACACAAACGGATAAAACCACAACATAACAGCACTTTGTTTCAATCACCTTCCCTCAAGTGAGTAAAAAATGTCTTGGTTGTGGTTGCCGGGCAGATCTACAGTGAGTTGTCAGCGGCCGAGAGTCAGATACAGAAGAATGCTATGCAGCTGGAATGCAGTCTGAAGGGAGTCCTCCGAGGGCGTTTTCTGGAGAAGCACATCAAGGAGCTCCACTTGGACAGTCTGCACTCTCCACCGGTGAGCACTCTCCTGCCCAGCCTGTCCTCACTTCTAAGTGGCTCACATCTTACAGAGGGAAGGGGAAGAGTGGTGACCTACATGCCGACCAAAAGGTTGTGAGTTCATGTCTCAGTTGGGAACAGCACCACTAGTGTGTCCCTTGAGCAAGGCACGTAACTCTAAATTGATCCAGGGGGACTGTTCTTCTAATCTCATCGCGAGTCGCTTTGGATAATATTATGAATTTTTTATTTTTTTTAAATGTCAATGTTTAAAAGTATCAACAATATGAAAAGATTTTCTGAGCAGTCTTGAGTTGGGTTTTATTTCGAATTTGTATGTACTTTTTTTTATTATTATTTGTTTAAACCAATTATTTTCCCTTTTTATTCTGTTTTATCTAATACTTTTATATATTTTGTAATTGAAGCACTGTAACTTTAAGACAGGTACTATATAAATACATTATTATTATTTATTTGTTTGAACATTATTATTTATTTTTCAGTAAAATTATAATTTTTACAACAAATAATCCTAATATATATTTATTTTGCCAACTTGCAGAGGCCAGTGGGTTTTGAGGCCTTTCAAATGCATGATGGGCAAAGGAATGATCCTGTCATTGAGTGGCTTGGTTTAGCTTCCACTGTCTTCCTGTGGAGGGCGGCAGAGACCAGACATATTGGTGAGAGCATGCAACTCAATGATGTGGATTCTAATGTTCTTTTGTTATAACTTAACCCTAAGAAATATCTAAGCAAAACAAAAATACCGATAAAGATTGTTACTTTTTGTAGTCTCAATCATTTCTGCTTCTCTTTTAATTCTTTAAGAAATGGAGGTGGACGAAGAAGTGGTAGAAGACGAAGAGGAAGAAGACCTGATTGAGGTTGAAGAGGAGGCTGAAGTCCTGCGGGATGAGCGCATGGTGGAGGGCTTAGATCCTGTCAGACACAGGGACAGAGAACAAGACAAGGAGGAGAAACAGGAGATGCGCCAAAATGTAGCCCACATGCTATTGGCCGTGCCCATGGAGAATGTTGAAATACAGGCGGATCAGAGTGAGGAGGGCTGGGAGGTGAGCTACTTCCCCTTTGATACAGGAAGTCCTTTCGTACAAAAAAAATAAAATAAAATAATAATAATAATAGTAATAATAATAATAATAACAATAATACATTTTTTTTGCGTTTGATACAACACTTTTCTAGACACCTAAAGCGCTTATACTACAGTCGTGTTCGGAACGTTCAAACTGTAGTAGTGGAAGCACTAACATTAACCGTGTCTAACATTAAAGGTGCAGTATGTAAGTTTGAATTTCTAGCTATAAATAAACAAATTGCTTTTTTTTAACGTTTATTACAAACCTCCTGGAGGAGGACATTAAACCAAATGCTCAGAGAGAAGGTGCGCTATATATGAGCGCCCTGGGCCCTGTATTCAGCTTTTAAAAAAATCTAGGGACGCTCGCCTATCCCCAACCAATCAGGAGAGTTTTTGCAAGGAATAAGGGCTTTTTGCCTGTCAATCACCTCGCGTGCACACTCCTAGGTAAAATACATACAGCGTCACCCTCCAAACAAGCTTGTTACAATTTGCGTCGCAGACAAAGTAGTAGCGGTGTGAACTAGTACTTGCAAGGCGGCTGAAGTCATTGCATATCGTCGCAAAAGACTTGGCTTGTCATATCGCCAAGAGCATTTTTTGAACTTTTTGGAAGGATCGCGCCAGATTTATGTCAAAAAGGCATTATTCGTTTACATGCATATGTTGGATATACTCGGCAACGTATAGTAGCTATGGTGCCAATCGCAGCTAAATAAAAACGATTGTCATGCACTAGCTCATACTAATAGTGGAATAAAATTATGAAATTGTTTTTGTTAATGTTAGCTTACTACTACTGTATGTCATTACTATGGAAACGGTCATTTGTGTCTGTGCTCGTTGCTTTCTACCTAAGGATCAGACGTTTGGGATTCTTTTGTTTCTCACCTCAACAGACATGGCTTTATGCGTTGTTGAAGAAAACCAAAAATATGCACAACATACACATGATTCATGAAACACTGCCTTGCTCAGGCTCATGAAGTCAAGTCAGCGCGCACGGGCATGTGTGGGATGGGCCATTGAGAGGGATAGGAAGGACCAAAGGCTCAGGAGGTTGCCCTTTTTGAATCAAAATTGAATATAAATTCTTGCAATTTTTCCCAAATACTCTAGAACTACATACTGCACCTTTAACTGTTTTGGGAGACGGAAAATCTGTTGTATTATCTCTGAGGGGAATTGGTGTTGAACAGTGGCATAAGCACAGCATTAATACAAAGCTGAACCTTTTTTTTACAGCAAAAAAACTGTTAACAATATTCAGACAATTCTCACTCAAGGTTGAATTTGAATTAAAACAACCATGTAAATCAATGTCGTTAAAGAGTTAAACCCTTAGTGTCTTTTTCCAGATCCAAAAGCAACAGAGGAGAAGGATTAAGTATCGAACCAAAAAGGAGCTTGGTGAGAGCTCAGCTATGAGCGAGGAACAGGAACGTAACATCTTGGATATATGGACGCTTAGCAAGGCGGACAGATGGAGCCTCTATCGGTAACACTGACTTCCTCTGTCTCTCCGCCTCCTTCACTCTCTTCTTACTTAAATCTCTCCTTCTGTGTTGCCTTTCTTCCACCTCACCTTCTCTCGCTTCATGTCCTGTTCCCTTCTCGCCTTCCATTCATCCCTCCCTCTCAAACTTTCTTCTTCCCACCTTTCTTCTCTCCTTTCATCCCTCCCTCCCTCCCTCCCCTCCTTCCCACCTCTTAAACCCCAGACAAACCCAGTCTGGCAGAACTGCTGTCTACTCCCAGCTGTTGTAATTATGTCAACTAATCACAAGTAACATGTGTCTTAGAGAAGATCCCTCAGAGAGAATCTTTAACGCCGGAAAGCTGCTGTCACCCTGGCAACAAGGCAGCAAAGATGTTTGTGCTTGTAAAGTCATATCTCGACCCGATATAACATCCCTGTACGCGCTTGCTCTTACTTTAGCTTCCGTAAAGACAAGAAACAGGCTGTTTTTCAGAAGTTAAAATCGTCAGCTACATTTCAATTTGTGGTTCAGTCAGTCAATATGGCCCTTACTAGCTCTACCTACTGACGATAACAAAAATACTATCATTTTTAAAAGCTTAGCCTGGGTCATTGAGTAGAGTCTTAACTGAGAACCATAAGGCTACGTTCCTTATTGTAAATGAACCAACTGCTTGATTGGTAGGTTGTGGATGTCTCGTTACCGGGTAGATCTTCGTATGAAAGTCCTGGAATCTGAACTGGCCTATCAGAATGCAGCAGACAGACTGGCTGAAGTCCGCCTTCAAGAGAACCTGGTTGTGCTTAAGGAGGCAACGGTAGGCCTGTATTACGAGTAGTTAATAGTAATCTGGATTTTGTAATGTCATGTTGTTCTTATCATACCAGATGAAATAATTTTTGTTACATTTTCAGATATTACACATTACATGTAAAGATTACTTCAAATATGACACAATTGCATCAAAAATAATAATATGTCAGAGTAACGTAACACGTAATACATATCTTAACTGTTTAGGTCATTGGCATGACGACAACGGGAGCGGCGAGGTTGCGTAAAGCCATCCAGGAAGTGGGTCCCAGGGTGGTCATCATAGAGGAAGCTGCGGAGGTGCTGGAGGCTCACACCATCACCACGCTGAGTGAGGCCTGCCAGCACCTCATCCTCATAGGAGACCATCAACAGGTAACGTCCTCATAAGAGACTATCAACAGGCAATGTCCTCATAAGTGACAATCAACAGGTAACGTCATCATAAGTGACTATTAACAGGTAGTGTAACATTCTCATAAGAGTTCATCAACAGGTAATCTCCTCATAGGGGACCATGAACAGGTAGTGTAACATTCTCATATGGGACCATGAACAGATAACGTCCTCATAAGTGACAATTAACAGTGTAACATCCTCATAGGGGACCATGAACAGGTAGTGTAACATCCTCATAGGGGACCATGAACAGGTAGTGTAACATCCTCATAGGGGACCATGAACAGGTAGTGTAACATCCTCATAGGGGACCATGAACAGGTAGTGTAACATCCTCATAGGGGACCTTGAACAGGTAGTGTAACATCCTCATAGGGGACCATGAACAGGTAGTGTAACATCCTCATAGGGGACCATGAACAGTTCGTGTAAGATCCTCGTAGGAGTACATCAACAGGGAATGTCCTCATAATAGACAATCAACAGGTAGTGTAACAACCTCATAGGAGTTCATCAACAGGTAATCTCCCCAGAAGTGACTATCAACAGGTAGTGTAACATCAACAGGTAGTGTAACATCAACAGGTAGTGTAACATCTTCTTAGGGGACCAGGAACACGTAATGCAACACATAATGACAACACAAAACTAACTGACCAGCAGCAAATACAATGACAAACGCTTGGTTGGAGCCGCCAATAATTCTGTTAATGAATGCCTTGTAGGACTTGGTAATGTAGATAACAGCACGGGTGCTTAACTCTCGTTGTTTGTTTAATCACACTTATTATTGGGGTGTGCATGCATGACCCACTCCCTCTACAGATCTATCGCAAAGTCATCTAGCACACTAGCAGTTGCATTGGAACCGTGGAACTTCCCTTTGCAAATTGCTCGTAATTTACATCAGACATAAGTCAATTGGAAATCAATGGTAATTTTCGCACCTCAGTTGAGTAAGGTTTCCAATGGAGCTGATGTGCATATGTGCTTGTGACTGGGGCTGTAAAAGGCGTCAGTAGCTCCCTTAATACAATCTCTCTCTCTCTCTTCCCCTCCCGTTTCCCTGTCAATCTTAATGCACAGCTCATGTAGGTTGATCTCCAACCATTCCGGCACGCTTTTATGGACAGATTCGTGCGTTTTTATTAAACCATTTCAATAACATATTCTGTTTTCAAATCGACTACGAGCCATGTCAAACCAAAACCAAGCGTATTGTATATTTTAAACCCCCTTATCTCAGCGACTTTATTTCCACCCGTTGTTTTTGAATTGTATGTTCTTTGAGCTCGACACCAACTCCTTCCCTTCCGACTTATCTTTATCAGTGAAGATTTGTGCTGTTTACGTTCAAACGTTCGGCTGCTCTCTGTGTGATGTAGGGGGGATAGATGGCACTCACTAAGGGGAGGAAGCCATGGCATTGTTGTGCTGTTCATTACTCACAGGTTTGGTGGAACACAATACCTCACATTTAGAGGCGGATTCTTCTTACCTCCCCCGCACCCCTCCCACACTCACTCTCTGTCCTGCAGCTAAATAAATCTCCTGCGCACCCAAACACATACACACACAAACGCCCATCACACACACACTAACACTAACACACACACACACATTCACACACACACACACACACACACACACACACACACACACACACACACACACACACACACACACACACACACAAACAAACACATGCACACAAACGCACGGCCATCACACACACACACACACACACACACACACACACACACACACACACACACACACACACACACACACACACACACACACACACACACACACACATACACACACACACACACACACACACACACAATACGCACCCACACAGCAGCAGACACTTACAAACAGAGGGGGAAAACTAGCATGGACAGCAAAACTAACTTTGGAATTCATTTGCATACGCTCTGCACTCTCTCCCAGTCGACCCAGAACATTGAAGCAGCTGCAGAGAGCAGTCAGCTGGTCTGATCTGGGCCCAGACAGGCAGAGACAGCAGGGGGCTAGGTACCTGGGCTTCTGAGTTCCCCCTCATGGTTTCAGGCTAAGCACGGCGCTTTGCTGGCACATGAGACAACGCTCACACTAATAATGTTGGATAAATGATGTTCTATTACTTTGTTGTTTTCCCCCCTGCACATTGCGTTCCGTTCTATATAGATCTATGAGGGCCAGCAGTTTCAGGAGTGAATTGTCATCGCTTCTATAGTAACATCTTAGCATCGACAGTGTAATGCATACATTATTGTTGTGTGTTGCATTACTGGGTGAGAATAATCCGCCCTCCCTTTGGTGTCCCTCCAGCTACGACCCAGTGCAACGGTATACGAGCTAGCCAAAAACTTCAACCTGGAAGTGTCCATGTTTGAGAGACTAGTCAAGATGGAGTTCCCTTACGTTAGACTCAACTACCAGGTATGTGCTGATGGAGTTTTTATTTATATCTTTTTTATGCATATATATTTATTTATTTATTAAAATGAATAACCCCACATGGTTTCTCGAGTGCTTACTAACTCTATTTTTTTAAATGTATTGTCTGTATATTTGTGTGTGTGTGTTCAGCATCGTATGAGGCCAGATATTGCCCGTCTTCTGACCCCTCACATATACGACCAGTTGGAAAACCACCCCTCTGTCATGGAGTATGAAAACGTCAAGGTGTGCACAGTGCTCTTCCCCGGGCTGTTTGTAAACACACACACACACACGCACACACCCACACACTCAGACACACACTCTCACACACACACACACACACACACACACACACACACACACACACACACACACACACACACGTCAAGGTGTGCACTGTGCTCTCCCCCGGACTATTTGTAAACAGCCTGATTCTCATTCTTTTTCACTCCAGTGTTTTCTTTGTAGCCTTCAACAGAATAGGAGATTTTTTCTGTAATCATTGCTCATATTCTACTGTCATTACACTAAAAAATATATTTTTACTATTATAATGCATTTTTATAATCCAACTGAATCTAGTCCTCCAACTAACTTTTGATGAATTTATATTATTCTATTTTTATATAATATAATATAATTTGTATCATTCTATTTTTATATAATATAATATAATTTGTATCATTCTATTTTTATATAATATAATATAATTTGTATCATTCTATTTTTATATAATATAATATAATTTGTATCATTCTATTTTTATATAATATAATATAATTTGTATCATTCTATTTCTATATAATATAATATAATTTGTATCATTCTATTTCTATATAATATAATATAATTTGTATCATTCTATTTCTATATAATATAATATAATTTGTATCATTCTATTTTTATATAATATAATATAATTTGTATTATTCTATTTCTTCAGGGTCTTAACACCAACCTGTTCTTTCTGGAGCACAACCAACTCGAGGATGAGATCAAAGATGGGAAGAGTCGCCAGAACAGACACGAAGCCATGTTTGTAGTTTCTCTGTGCCGCTACCTCCTCTGCCAGGACTACAAACCTGAGCAGATCACCATCCTCACCACCTACACGGGGCAGCTCTTCTGCCTGCGCAAGCTCATGCCGGCCAACGAGTTCCAAGGGGTCAAAGTTCACGTGGTCGACAAATACCAAGGGGAGGAGAACGACATCGTGCTGCTGTCTCTGGTCCGCAGCAACCCCGAGGGCAAGGTGGGCTTCCTGAACATCCCCAACCGGGTCTGCGTGGCCCTGTCCCGCGCCAAGATGGGCCTCTACTGCGTGGGCAACATGGCCATGCTCAGCAAAGTCAAACTGTGGAGCAACATCCGCCACACGCTGACGGAGAAGAACCAGGTGGGTCCGGCGTTGACGCTGTGCTGCCAGAACCACCCAGACCGGCTGGTCCAGGTCGCCCGGGAGGAAGACTTCCGCCAAGCCCCTGAGGGAGGCTGCACCCAGCCCTGCGAGTTCCGGCTCCACTGCGGCCACGTGTGCGCCATGGTCTGCCACCCCTACGACCCCGAGCACAAGCGCTACCTGTGCAGCAAGAAGTGCCAGAAAGTTCTCTGCAAGCTGGACCACAAGTGCCCTCTCTTGTGCCACATGAAATGTCCCCCCAAGTGCACGGTAAGAGTGGAGAAGACCATGCCGGACTGCCAGCACCGACAGATGGTACCCTGTCACCAGGACCCGGCCCTGTTTGAGTGCCAGATCCCCTGTAAGAGACGCCTCCTCTGTGGGCATCCGTGTGTGGCGGTGTGCGGCGCTCCCTGCACCGTCAACTGCCAGGTGAAGGTCCCCGTGGAGCTGGAGTGTGGCCACAGCCAAGAGGACTCCTGCTTCTACCAACGCTCCAGCAGGAAGCCTGAGTGCAGGACCCCGTGCCCTGAGGTGCTGCAATGCGGCCACGCCTGCGGAGGCACGTGCTCCCGGTGTCTCCGGGGCCGTTACCACGCCGACTGTTCCCACCGCTGCGAGCGTGTGCTAGTCTGCTCCCACACGTGTCAGGACCCGTGCCGAGCTGACTGCTCGTCCTGTCGAAGGCGGTGTGAGACCCGCTGCATCCACAGCCACTGCAAAAAACACTGCGGCCAGCCCTGCGCCCCCTGCATCGAGCCGTGCGCCTGGCAGTGCCCTCACCAGAGCTGCAGCCGGCTCTGCCACGAGCCCTGCGACCGCCCGCCCTGCGTCCAGCCATGCCAGCAGCTCCTGCGCTGCGGACACCCCTGCATCGGCCTGTGTGGAGACAAGTGCCCCGATAAGTGTGGCGTGTGCAACCGGGAGGAGGTGATAGAGATATTCTTTGGTGACGAGGATGAGCCTGGTGCCCGCTACATCCAGCTGGAGGACTGCGGCCACCTGTTTGAGTCCACCGGCATGGACCGGTGGATGGGCAGTGGCCAAGACGCCCACCAGGGGGCAGACCAGGACGAGCAGGTAGCGATAAAGCTGAAGGAATGCCCCAGGTGTAAAACTCCAATCCGCAGGAGCCTCCGGTACGGAGCGCAGGTCAACGGCAGCCTGGCTCAGATCGAGATGGTGAAGGAGAAGATTAACGGTTTGCCGGCAGACATCGAGGAGAAGAGAACGGTTCTGAAGAAGCAGTGGCTGGATCAGGAGACCATCCTCGGACACATTCCTGACGAGTATTTCCGTATCCGTGACGACCTGCGATCCCAATACCTCACACTCAAAGACCTATGGGTCTTGGAAAACAAGATAGCCTTCCTTGAACGAGTCAACAAACTGTTGACGGCCTGCTACGAAAAAATGTCGTCTGGAGATCGAATCGATTTTAAAGAGAAAGTTAAAGTGTTCCTCAAGTGGCTGATGCCCTACAGCCAGGTTTTCAGCCAGCAGCAATACTCTGATTTAGAGAGAGAGCTGCAGAGGCTCACCCTATTGGCCGAGCTCAACGCCCGCTCCAAAGCGGCCAGTGAGATGCCCCAAGGGGTCAAAGTTCAGACCGATATCGAAGCGGTGAGAAAGGTTCTGGAAAAACCGGGCCCGTTCACCGGCGAAGATGAAGAAACGGTCCAACAGGCTCTGGAAGAGCTGGATAAGAGGATTCCACGGTCTGGCCTGGGGATCAGTGACAAGGAGAGAAAGATGGTACTCACAGCCATGGGTTTGGCTAAAGGACACTGGTACAAATGTCCCAATGGACACATTTATGCCATAGGGGAGTGTGGAATGGCTGCGGAGAGGAGCCAATGCCCTGAATGCAATGCCACTATCGGGGGTGCACAGTACACCTTGGCCACTGGCAACCAGGTAGCCCCAGAGATGGATGGAGCCGTACACGCTGCATGGTCAGACGCCAACAACCTGTTAAACTTTGATTTAATGCACATAGAATAATGGTACAAACATGTAATAATACATGTCCAGACAATTCAAGCTGGACTTTTACATTTCAATACACAAACGATCAATGGCATATTTGACTGTTTTTTTATTTTTAGGATCTGTGGAAGGTGTGTGGGAGTAGATGTATTACTGAATTTAGCGCGGACTTTTATTTTATTGTGCTGGCGTCCGACTGGTAGGAAAAGTATTCTCAAAGAGTTTTATGATAATGTTTACTGCTGTCTGGAGATTTCTTCCATTCTAACTTTTTTTTTAAAATTTTTTTTGTTTTGCTGTCTAATGTGAATACTGAGAAAAAAAAGAAATGCAATGATGAATAATATTAGCACTTTCTTTGGCGATGACTGTTATGTCTTTACTTTTCCACATACAAGTTAGAGACTTTGTTTGTTTACTTAGTGAAATATTATACTTGACCTGACTCACTGTACTAGTGCCTTAACTACTGAAATCTGTTTTTAATATTAGTGTTTCACAAATTAAATGTAGTTCATAAGTTTGTGATGGACCTTGATGAGTTTCTCCAGTAGGTGGCAGTAGTGGACTGTAATTTGAACAAATCGATTACAAAAGCTTGCAATTTGAACTTAAATAAAATAAAATATACCCATCATCCCAAACCATTGGAGAGTTCTATTTATTTTGCTTGTTTTCAAAACAAAACAAATATGTACACATAATGGATGGGCTAAGGCTGCTTTTAACACTGTATGATATTGCAGGTCGATTTACAGTGGTACAGCTCCCGCTATACTAAATAGTCCTCCTCTCAACAGGCTGTTTGAATTAGAAAAATAAAGTCACAGCCATAAAAGCCATGCTGAGAAGACGGAGCCTGAAACATGAACACATGCCTACAAGGAGAGCAGGAGATGGTGATAGTGGGTGGGACACCAGAACGATGGATTATTATGGGATAGTCACCAAATGGCCTTCACTGGACTAGCCCGTTCCTATGGCTACCTGCTTGGTCATTATCATAATAAATAGACTTTGCTTGTATGTGGCTTTTCAAAACAAAGTTACAAAGCGCCTCACAGAACAGAAAAACATCTAAAATACACCAAACGTAAGGTTCACCTAGCAGTGTCAGAGTCCTGAACATGGTGAATAAATAAAGCAGAAATCCTCATGGGCCTCAGAGTAGACAAGTTTACACGGCCTTCAACCACACCGACATTATTCCACTAAGCATTTTTTCATTCCATAACATTTAGGCCGTCTGCCAAAAAAAAATAAACATCAATGTTTAAGGATCTGTGTGCCAGACAAAGAAAGACGACCACACATCCAGAAACACGAGGTAAAATGTTTTACACAATGTATGAAAGACGACCACACATCCAGAAACACAAGGTGAAATGTTTTACACAATGTATGAAAGACGACCACACATCCAGAAACACAAGGTGAAATGTTTTACACAATGTATTGATAGCCTTGTCGACCACCCTACATGATAAATAATTATATACAGATATGTTATATATACAGTACAAGTCAAAAGTTTGGACACACTTTCCCATTGAAGTGAAAGGAAAGTGTGTCCAAACCTTTTAATATATATATATATATATATATATATATATATATATATATATATATATATATATATATATATATATATATATATATATATATATATATATATATATATATACTGTATGGTATATATATGGTACCAGTCAATAGATAGTGGTTTTTAATCAATTGTTGCGTTTTGGAATGCCAGGTGCTCATAGCAGCTCGAAATTATATATACAGTATATATGTATAATTTCGAGCTGCTATGATGACCTGGCATTCCACAACGTAACAATTGATTAAAACCTACTCCACCTCTGCCTTGTTTCTTGCCCCCCCTTCCTCCCTACACTCATAAAACTTTTTAAAATACTCATAATATTACTATTCAGATGTAAACTACAGGCACATTCATTTGTTAATTGGTGTTCTGATGGTGACAGCCTTGTATTTGAATGAAGATAGCATCTCAGTGGCAGAACATATTGCTTATCTGAGGCAGAGGTGGAGTTTGGATGCCAAGGCTTGATCAGAAGAGGAGAACCATAAAATACGCTGAATGTTTATAACTGATAACATGTATGCATATCATTAAGGTGCGGTTTTAAATTCTATAAGCAAAGATGTAAGCTGAGGAAACGCGACAGGCTACCGTAGAACACTTTCCAGACACGCAAACTAATGCATTTACAGTAGTAGAACAAAGCATAGAAGTATTGCCTAATACACAGATTGATACACGTGCTATTCCCCCTCCCCAACCATATTTGAAACATACAGCATCATGAACTCCAGTTACCCCAGTATAAATTCTACAGTGAAACCATAAAGCTATTTTGCCTGGCTTCAGTCCTTTCTGCTGCTGTTCTTAAGATCGACTTCACCTCACAGCTAGCTTCTCACTGTGGCCTTGAGTACGTGGCAACGCTGCCTCTCTCTTAATATCGTGAATATTGAAGTAGGCACGAGGCACATTCAATCATAAGTTCTGAACTCCCCCAAGCACAAACAATCGTCTTGCATGGTAATGCTGTTTTCAGTGTTTTAATGCCTTTGTCCTGAGGAGTGTGACCATGTTTTAATGCCAACACAGTCCCTTCGCCAGCAGAACTAAAGAGGCTTTTAAAACAGAGACACTGCAGAGAGGACAACAAACCCTCTGGAAAGTCCATCAGACACAAGTGGAGGCTTTGTATTGGAGATGGACTCGTAGCTCTGTCTCTTTACGCGCGGGTGTTTGTGTGTGTTTGACACACAGATGGATGTTTTTTTATGTGTGCATATCTCCCTCTCTCTCTCCCTCTACTCCTCTCTCTCTCCCTCTACTCCTCTCTCTCCCTCCCTCTACCTCTCTCTCTCTCTCTCTCTCGCTCTGTCTGTCCCTCCCTCTCTCTCTCTCTCTCTCTCTCTCCCTCCCTCTCTCTCTCTTTCCCTCTACCTCTCTCTCTCCCTCTACCTCTCACTCTCTCTCTCCCTTACTCACCCTTTACCCTATCTCTCCCCCTCCCTCTACCTCTCTCTCTCTCTCTCTCTCTCTCTCTGTCTCTCCCATTAAAAGCCATACTATCAATGCCACGCTGCTGCTCTTGTCTCTTGTCTGTTGTTGCTGCTGAAAAAGCTCCCAGCTTTAAATCAAGAAGACCCTGAGACACTATGAGCCTTTGAAAGAAAGGAGATCTGGTCAAACTAAACGGTCATTCCCAGACGACTTCTCTTTTGTAGTGTAGTTTTATTGTCGGTCAGTCTCTGAAACACGGCTCTCTGCCACTGTGAGCTACTGCACTGTGAACACTGACCATAGCGTCGCTGTGTACATCGGGTCTCCACGCTGTCTGCCACTGTGAACACTGACCATAGCGTCGCTGTGTACATCAAGTCTCCACGCTCTCTGCCACTGTGAACACTGACCATAGCGTCGCTGTGTACATCAAGTCTCCACGCTGTCTGCCACTGTGAACACTGACCATAGCGTCGCTGTGTACATCGAGTCTCCACGCTGTCTGCCACTGTGAACACTGACCATAGCGTCGCTGTGTACATCGAGTCTCCACGCTGTCTGCCACTGTGAACACTGACCATAGCGTCGCTGTGTACATCGAGTCTCCACGCTGTCTGCCACTGTGAACACTGACCATAGCGTCGCTGTGTACATCGAGTCTCCACGCTGTCTGCCACTGTGAACACATAAGGTCGCTTTGTACATCCAACCTCAAAACGGATTCAGTTTTGAACTGATTTCTCTCTGATTCAGTGTAGAAACATTCATCTTGCCTCACGACAGAGGAAATCAATCTAAAGGGATCTTTGTGGGCCACAAAGCCAAACGATTGGGATGAAGTTAAAGGAGAGGATGTTTGAAAGGGATAACTCCTTGTATTGATTCACGGAAATATGTATAGGTGAAGCGCATGCCTTTCCTTCGTGTTTTAATATTCTGCCAGTAGCATGTTTAACGGCCACTATCTTATTGCCAATCCACCTTTTACTGTTGTTCCCCCCCAAGAAGATGTCCCTCGTGAGATAAATGGACACTCCGGTCAAACGGTTTGTTTTCACGTAGAAAAGACTTTGTCAAGGTAATGAAAATTCAGCTCCTCCTTTTTCCCACAAGGGTTATTTATTCTCCTTAGCTAGAGAAAATTCATTCTGCTGACTGATTTGCTTTTGTAATAACCTAATAGTTTTCCACTTGCCTGCTCATTGGAGTGGAACTGATAGGGAGAGAAATGTATCGATTGAGTGGCTACACCATCACCCATTTAATAGAGAGGTTTCATATTGTTTCATTTTTCAATTTATGAGACCTTCTTTGTGATAAGAGACATGATAATAGATTACGTTTTGAAACAACAGAAATCTCCAAAATCTGGGATATTATATTTTGTCATGGCCAGTCAGAACAATATGATATCAGTGACTTCAGACACAAGAACATTAAATTGGTTGTACAGTGTTGGCCATTGAATACACAATGACAATCCTTTGCAGGTAACATATCGAAGAAACAAAACAAAAAAACAATCACAAATGCAATTTCCAGACATAATATTACAAAAGCAGACATGGAACAGACGTAGCTTCCTTTGTCATGTCCGCCCACATGCCTGACATTTCTGCTCCGCTGAATGTGTGATGGCCGTTCATTTTGAACAGAGGTGGCGCTCACTCAGTATCACTCTGTGACCTGGCAGGAGAGGCCATTTCACAACCAGCCCCCTCCAGTTTGTCATTCTCTCTCTTGTTTCGGGCCGGAGAGAAAATGTCCTCAGTGGATGACACGCCTAAGAACTCTTTGAACAATCCTCCAGGACTTCTTCTACTAGAGCCGGCGTCCGTATCAAAGGCTACCCCTCTTCAAACAGGACTCAATCAAGACCTACCCTTTGAATTGCCATGTAACCAAGATTGCTAGCAATAATAAAACAACATCAGCACAGAAAGGTTCCTACAGTCATCGGATTTCATTTCTCAAGATCACTTTATTTAATGCACACATTCCACTAGTACACACACGCGTGTACACACACACACACACACACACACACACAGAAAAAGACACACACAGGCACATACACAGGCGCACTCACACCCACACAAATGCAACTCCCCCCTACACACACACACTGTTGTGATGTGAGTAGTGTGTGTGCTGTCTGATTGTGCTGACTAGTGTACCTGTGTGTGACGTTCACACCTCTGTCTCATCCGTCTATGGTGGCCGAGGGGGAGGCACAGTGACAGGGAGAACTCTGGTGCACTAGGACAGCCCCACAATCTGACAGTGAAAACACGCACTGGCACGTCTGACATGACAAGTGTGAACATTCACCGGGACTTGAACTGTTTTAAATCAATTATTCCACGCAAACAGTCAGTTCAGTTCAAAGTTTTATTTTGTCACTAGTTGACTTTACACTAGTATTACATTAAAATGTATATTCTAATATTTTTTACTTATTAACTTAATTCTACTATTATCAAAAATAGCACTGTCGACTAGATCAATGCATGAAGCTACATTAGGATCATACAAACAAGGATAAGGTAAGCAAGGTAAGTATACAGCATTGTTCAGTTGACAACATGACACTGCAGCTGACTGGAGATCAGCTGCAAGAGTTTAAGCAGACGTGAGTATGACACTGCAGCTGACTGGAGATCAGCTGTAAGAGTTTAAGCACTGTCAGGTCCACACAGTGTGTGTGTGTGTGTTTACTAACCAGACCTCTTTCTTTCTGTTTCTCTCTCTTTCTCTCTTTCTCTCTGTTTCTCTCTCTTTCTTTCTCTCTTTCTCTCTGTTTCTCTCCCTTACACTCGATCCCACAACGCCTCGCTGCTCAAATATTTAGGAATTTCAGACTCTTTCCTTTGAATTGCAGTAATTGCTCGGCGTTTGAAAATGTAAATGTGTGCGAGCAGCAGTTTGCCTTGTGCTTTAGGAGTGTTGAGTGAAGCGCTGGCAGACTGGGGGGATGTGTGACTGTGTACTACATGCTATTGGTATTCTACACAGGTGAAACCATATCAAAGCTCTCTCTCTGTTTCTCTTAGCCTCCCACCTCAACACACACACACACACACACACACACACCTCCATCCCCCTCTCTCTCTCTCTTTCTCTCCATTTCTCGCCCCCTCCTCTTTCTGTCCCTCGTTCCCTGTTTCACCGTAAAAAGGCTCTTTTCGCCCTGTGGTCTGTGGTTAATGATCTTTAATGCACAGGGTCACATTAAAGCTTAATGGTACCTGCATGTCTGTACCAGCCACTGCTCCTGGGAGCCGGGCTACACAGAGAATCCATAATCTACCCCACCAGCTAAAGAGTGTGACAACTGATCTGCACCATCATCATTATCCATCCATCTCCTCTTCTTCATCATCATCATTTGGAATCAGAATGGTGGAATCAGTTAGGGCTCAATGCGTCCGCCTCAGAATGGCAGTCCTCATTGTGGCCTAATTGAAAACGTTTTCTGTTCCAGAAATAGAGAGAGAGGTTGTTGTTGTCGCCAACTCACATTGTTTGTTTGTTTGTTTGTTTGTTTGTTTGTTTGTTTGTTTGTTGGCTTGGGGCTTGTGAGAAGTAAAGAGGGCTTTCTAACAGAAGATACAGTGTGTACAGTACTATGCATACGTTTTAGGCAGGGGATGCTGTTTTGAAGGCAAAGGGTGGTCACACCAAATATTGATTTGATGTAGATTTTCTTTTCCCTCACTTTGTATTTAGTTTATCGGTAAATAACATAACATAACCTTTAACATTTTTTCTTTAAAACATTCTAACTTCAAAGCATTTTTTCTTTAAAGCATTCTAACTTCAAAGCATTTTTTCACACCTGCCTAAAACGCATGCACAGAACTGTACATAGATTGTGTACGGCCATGTACAGTCATGAGCCAGCGAATACAAACATGTTCTTCATCTTTAGTGTATTGAGTACAACTCTGCTAATGCACACACAAACATGTTCTTCAGCTTTAGTGTATTGAGTACAACTCTGCTAATGCACACACAAACATGTTCTTCCGCTTTAGTGTATTGAGTACAACTCTGCTAATGCACACACAAACATGTTCTTCAGCTTTAGTGTATTGTAATGCATGCTCGTCATGTTCTGCAGCACATGGAGGGCTTAAGATAGAACAAAGCTGTCATACCATACCGTTTCTCTGACACACACAACCACATTCCTTATCATCTAATAACAGGTGTTTAGTGTTGATTGGACAGAAGGAACATCATTGCAAATTGGATTTGACTGTTTGTTGTACAAATAGAAAAGAGGCTGACATCCCATAATATGTGAGCGGCCCCGGTCGTCACGTCCCCCCCCCCCCCGCGTCCTCCATGGTAACACCCGCGGTGATGTATGTTCCGTGTCAGGGCGTAAACTATGACCTATTAACCATGATGTATGGACAGAGGGCACCATGTTTACTCTCTCTGACAACTGCTGTGTGTCCCACCCTCAGACAGGCCGAGTGTGTGTGTGTGTGTGTGTGTGTGTGTGTGTGTGTGTGTGTGTGTGTGTGTGTGTGTGTGTGTGTGTGTGTGTGTGTGTGTATTTGTGCGTCTGCTCTCATAAAAAATCTCGGAAGGGGTGAGTGTGTGTGTGTGTGTGTGTGTGTGTGTGTGTGCGCACAAGTATGTGTGGTTTGGGGTGTTATTGAAGGAGGAGATTGAGTGAATTGTGTGAGAGAAGAGAGAGGGGGGTGGGGTGGTGTTTGGGAGTTTGTGGGAGTGTGAGAACCAACCAAATGGAGAGAGAGAGAGAGAGAGAGAGAGAGAGAGAGAGAGAGAGAGAGAGAGAGCGAGCTTTACGTTTAATTTGTGGCCTGCTTGTGTCAGGATAGATTGTTCTATGTACAGTGAAGGTACCTATTTTTTTGTTATATTCACATTCGATGTATTTACCGTCTAGATGTTGTGTAGAAGTGTTTTTCTGCAACATCGCCTGTTTCTTGTGGAACTGTAGCCTACAGATTACATAGAGTACATACAGTACCTGTCAAAAGTTTCATTCAAGTGACGAATGGATGAGTTGGGTTAGGTTTGATGAGTTGGGTTAAAGCTGGATGAGTTGGGTTGTTCTAGATGAGTTAGGTTAGGTTTGATGAGGTGGGTTAAAGCTGGATGAGTTGGGTTATTCTAGATGAGTTAGGTTAGGTTTGATGAGTTGGGTTAAAGCTGGATGAGTTGGGTTATTCTAGATGAGTTATCTTAGGTTTGATGAGTTGGGTTAAAGCTGGATGAGTTGGGTTATGCTGGATGAGTTGGGTTAGGGTGGATGAGGACGGTTAGGGTGGATGAGGAAGGTTAGGCTGGATGAGGAAGGTTAGGCTGGATGAGTTGGGTTAAAGCTAGATGAGTTGGGTTATGCTGGATGAGTTGGGTTAAAGCTGGATGAGGAAGGTTAGGCTGGATGAGGAAGGTTAGGCTGGATGAGTTGGGTTATGCTGGATGAGTTGGGTTATGCTGGATGAGTTGGGTTAAAGCTGGATGAGTTGGGTTAAAGCTGGATGAGTTGGGTTATGCTGGATGAGTTGGGTTAAAGCTGGATGAGTTGGGTTAGGGTGGATGAGTTGGGTTAAAGCTGGATGAGTTGGGTTAAAGCTGGATGAGTTGGGTTAAAGCTGGATGAGTTGGGTTAGGGTGGATGAGTTGGGTTAAAGCTGGATGAGTTGGGTTAAAGCTGGATGAGTTGGGTTATGCTGGATGAGTTGGGTTAAAGCTGGATGAGCTGGGTTAAAGCTGGATGAGCTGGGTTATGCTGCATGGATATCTGAGGGTGCTTCCTTGTCAGGGGGAGATAGAGGTGGGGGGAAGAGCTGCTGGAGAGAGGCGTGTAAAAGCCTGTTAGTGTAGACCACTTTGATTTGAAACCAACACGCTCTCCTTCTCAGGACTGGCTGGCTCTAATTGAGCAGACGTGAGCAGACACCTCATTACCTGTGAAGTCAACACTGCTCGTTATCCAGTTTCTGTTACAAAGGATATCAACAAAGGCTAGTATCAAAGACCAAAGACTGCTGTCGCCTAACTTGCAATGCACTGTGTTTTTTTTTCCTCTTCTGCTGAACTTAACCTAAAAAAATCTAACGACTACAAGGTTTGTCACCACGACAACGGAGGGAAGTCACGTCAACATTTGACAAACTCCAAACCAATGTCA